>JBBPDI010084244.1:0-13223 GCA_037974545.1 Cucumis variabilis
TATGGTCCTACCAATAAACAGAAACCCCTCTCGTGCCATAGAGAGGGTAGGGCTCTTTGTTCAAGACCTGGAGACACTATTTAAGGGATCACTCATCTACTTACCCTAAAGTAGGAAAGGAGTGAATTCCATCTTGTATAATTATGTTCCCAGCTCTCCACTCGGTCTTGTTCCCAAAATGATAAGCTTATTGAGTCGACGATCTGGCCACTCTCACCCATACAAATCAAAGGACAATCCCTTGCGAACAAGAGTTCATAACACACTCAAGATTAAGACTAAGTTACCTAGGTCATCCTAGTGAAATAGAAACCTAATTAGTTAACAGAGTTACATCTAGTGGTTATTATTTCGCAGTTCGATCTTATGCAAACTCATTGCATAGGATACCCTTACTCGCATGTTAACTACACAAACGTATTAGATCATTGCGTTTATATCAAATATAAAGTGAGTCGTATCAATAGTGTATCAGGATAAGGTACCCAACCTTATCCGTATACTATAGTCGTATTAAGTATGTCTCTACATATTGTTCAAGACTCATTAAACAGCTTAGGATGTTTGTTTATTGCATTTGAGTTATTAAGATAAAACTAATAATTTAATCAATAACAATTATTACAATAATAACATTTTATTAATAATAGTCAATGGATTATATTTACAATCTACGAGGTTTAGGACATAAATCCCAACACATGTAACTTAATCTTAATCCTGAGCTAACTATGAACTTCTGTTCATACGAGATTATCCTTAGATTTGTATAGGTAAGGGCAACTCAATGACGCTGGCATAATAAGCCTCCCATTAGTTATTCAATAGTGGATTCAATCCTTAGGTTGTTCCCTTAAGGACTGAATCCAGGTCTTGAACTAGGGGCCCCACCCTCTCATTGGTTATTCAATAGTGGATCAATGGGACTTTGCCTATGAAAAATTAACTTACTTATCATGGTTATATCACATGGACACAAATATATCTATAGTGAGGGGAGTACAACTACGGGACTTTAGTGGAATGACCCATTAGTTAACGAAGGTTGATTAACTTGGTCTAAAAGAGTTTAGCCAGTTAATCTCAGATCATTGGAGTCCATGATCTATAGGTCCATTAGGTTCCCCCGCTAGCTCACAAGGAATCAACTTAGAACATTATGATGGAATAATTCAAATTGTTCGAATTAGGTAAAGAGAGAGAAACTGACAAATATATCTGATATAGTCATCAGTTATAACTTAAAATAGAGCTCATGTTTAAATATGATTTAAATATGATATGGATTCGTATTTGGAAGCTTGAAATTGGTGAAAAAGGTCAAAGATTTAAAAAGTCAAAATATTGACTTTTGACTTTGAAAAATAAAACTTTGACCGACTTTATATTCAAATGTGATTTAAATTTTGGAAAAATGAATGTGGATTCATACTCGAAAGGTTGAAATCAGTCAAGACGGATAAAATGATAAAAAAGTCAAAACGTTAACTTTTGACTTTTTAAATGTCATATGACCATTTGACCCTTGGAAGAATATTGCATTTAATTAACAAATGACTTCATGCATGTGAGACATCTACTTGGTGATATGCCAAGTATGGGGAGTGGAAGCTCACTACATGCAAATTTTGCATGTAGTTTGCTTATAAAAAGAATGGATTGGAAATAAAAATTAGTGTTGTTTTGGTTAAAAATTGATTTTGTAATTTAAAATTGCAAAATCAAACCAAATTTCCTATTCTCTCCAAAAGTTCTTCCTCCTAAATCCATCTCTCTTCCTATTTTCTCTATCGTTTGAGTCCCACAACTCAGTTCTAAGTCTGAAGAATAGCGGGTCAATGCTAGTGGTAGTCTCGGCTTCGATTTTGTGAGGAGATCGTGGAAATCATGTGAAGAGATTACAAGAAAAGAAAAGCATCAAAGGTGAGGTTTTTCTTTTAACCCTATCTTTGTTATTTTAGGGTTTTTTATGCATGTTAATCACTAAACTTGTTTAGTTACAATTAGAGTAAAATTTTGATCCTAATTCCATTGCGCATGTCTATTGTTTCCATCAATTTTCTCCTTGGTAGGTGGAAAATAAATGATTTGGACGTTGACTCAACGAACAAACTATCTGTGACCAGATGCCAAGTACGTGAGCAACCTCATTCTTCACGTGGGGTCCAATAGTCTATGTGATATCTCTCTATATCTGATCTCTTTTTTTGCCACAACATCTTCAAACGAAAGGTGAAGAGGATCAGACAAAGGCGATGTGACTTGACAAGGGAGTTCGAACAACGTGACAAGGATACTTCCATTTGGTTGCCAAACTTCTTAGTAGGTGATAAGTTTTTAGTTGGTGTGAAAATCTTGTTTATTGATTTTTGCTCCATTATTGTCTATATCTAGATTTTGTGTGAAAATTTATATGAATTTTTTTTTTCAATTGATCATTCGATTGTTGTCTAGATTTAGATTATTTTTTTTTTGAAAAAAAAAGTTTGTTAAGAATTAGATTGTCCTATTTAGATGTTTTTGTCCTTTGCTTAATTACAAATTATACACATGTGGCAGAAAATTAATATTGTGCTAACATTACTTAAATTAGCTTCCCATCTCCAAATATAATCAATTGCCATCAAAAGAACACTTGTTAATGACAGCTTCATACCTAAAGCGAAAGCTGAATGTATACAATCTAAAACAGAAATAGGCAGTAGGGAGAGAATAAGATCAATCGGTACTTTTGAAGGGACAGTTGACACTGCATAAGATCAATCAATAGCATTCTTGACCAGTCCAATCAATCTTGGGGTTTCCATTAATCGGTCTTCACACTTTACTCCTTCGTCTTCCATTCTCAACACTTTCCGATTTACTTCCTCTCAACTCGTCTTCATCCCTCTCCACTTGTTTCAATCTTTCAACACCACTTCATCCTTAAACTTGTTCAATCCTTTCAATCTCCACATGAAATCATACCGTATCTTCAATCCTTGTCAACCACATTGATTTGGGTTTAATTCTCGAAAAAAACTTTCCCTTTTTTTCCTCAACTCATCTTTAACGTATTTCTGTTGTTCTTTGGCCGTCGTTTTCTTTTGGGTAAAAAAAGTTATCTTCCTCTAATTTTGCTTCTCTCCCACTCTTCATCCTCCCAAGTTTCGTTGAAGGCTTCGCTCACAGTGTTGCCTCCATAACAAATGGGTCTCCCTTTTGGTTTCGTTGAACGGCTGGGTTTTACACTTTGCCTCCAAAACTCAATCGCTTGCATGTTCACCACTCTTCTTGGTGAACATGCAATCCAATTCGGTTTTCTTCTTCCACTTTCCCTTGTCGCTTGGACTCCCATTTGTCGATCGGGTATTTTTTTCTCTGATTTGGACACTTCCTACACTATTGTTACTATCATCTTCTGCATTTGAAATGTTCGAGCAAGGTAGGGTTGGAGGTAAATGGTTGGATTTCGAGTTTCTATCAAAGCCGATGATGAGAATTACATTTATGTATTGTCTGAATAATTATTTGTAATTAGTTCTATTTATGTACATGTCTGAATAATTATTTGTAATCGTTTTTGTTTTTTACTTCAGTTTACTTCCATATTTTTTTATATTCGGTCATTCCCATTTGAAACTACAATTCTGTTGTTTATTTTCGATGTTTCTGATTAGTTTTGTTCATTTGAATTATAGTTTTTTTGGTAATTACTTTTGTTTATGTGCTTCTCTGAAAAATTATTTGAAGTAGTTTTGTTTCTTACTTCAATTTACGTCCATATTTTTTCATTTTTGGGCATCTCGTTTGAAATTACAATGTTGTTGTTTGTTTTCCATGTTTCTGATTAGTTTTATTCGTTTGAGTTATAGTTTTTTTTTGTAATTACTTTTGTTTATGTGCTTCTCTGAAAAATTATTTGTAAGCAGTTTTGTTTCTTACTTCAATTTCCTTCCATATTTTTTCATTTTTGGCCATCCCTGTTTGAAACTACAATATTGTCCTTGTTTTCCTTGCTTCTAATTAGTTTTGTTGGTTTGACTTTCTTCTTGCTACTGTGCCTAGCAATCTGAACACTGTATTTTCTGGCATTTTTTTAATTGGATCTTTAAAAAATATGTTGTCATATTTATTTCTTTTGGCATTTGAGTAACTATGTTTACAGTTCAAATTTACTTGCAATTAAGATGCATTTTGAATTTGGTTTGCTGTGAAATCTGTTCTCTTTATTTGCAAGCAACTATCTGTTCTGTTTTCTTCTCCTTACTTGTACATCCATCCATCTATAACACTGCATTGTCTGTGTTCAATCCTTTTCGTTGGTTATGCATTTTTCTATTCATAGCTTATCTCTTTCTTAATGTGGTAGGTTTTAACTATGTCCTATCCTTTTTTTGTACACTTCTGTCATTTACAGAGATTCCTTTTTTTTTTTTGGTATGGGTCAATAAAGGCATACTTTATTAACCATCTATCCCTCTATATATAGCACTTCATTTGTTGTATTTTATTGTGTGTTGTTTTTCTTGTTTCCTCCTCTATTCTTTCTTCATTTGGTAGGTAAGTTCATTTTCTTTTCTTCTTTTGAAGTTCCATTTGTCCTTCTTTTTTCTTTTGCCATATCTATGTTAACAAGAATGTGTGTGTCTGTCTTTACTGTTCAATCCTCATCTGTTATGTTTAAAGCATATTATGGGCCATGACTTTCTTAATTATTTAAAGGATATACCTTCTTATACACAACCTTATCCACTGCCATTTCATGCTTTTCATGATTTCTTTCATGCCATCTCATGTTCACTGTCCATAGCCATTTTAAGAGATGTTGATGTTGTATGATTGTTTGATATATATTTTTTTTGTCGATGTTGTATGACTGTTTGATATACATTTTATTTGTCGATGTTGTATGCTTATTTGGTTGCATTTATATTGCTATACATACTTTGTTGCATATCCTATTTCTGCATAATTTGTATTGATGTTTCTACTAATAGATCCAGTTCGTTACATCGAACGGATTCAATTCCTCTAAGACACAATGTTTTTTAAAATAAAATGGGCTCATTTTCTTATTCATTTTAATTAATCTTGTTTTCTCATTTCGACATCGATATTCCTTCAAATAGTATGGTACATATGCAATACACTTCATCCTTATAGTATTTTTACTCGTACTTGTGTTAGGTCAGGACATTGATTTCCTTACTTTCTTTACAGGATATCCGACTTCGTACTTCGGTCGTCAGAGGTACGAGACATTGGCGCTTTCTATTGTAGTACTTTATTTTCAAATCTTCTCGTTTAATATTTTTGCATTATACTTTATTGTATTTTAGACTTTATTGACCATATTGGTTATTAATTAATTTTGTTTTTTTCATGTTTTAAAATGTATCTTCATTTTGTACTTTACAGTTTGTTTCGGTTTTGAAAAATTGACTTCAATCGTAAAAAAGTGTATATCCACACAAAAAGATGAATAATATGAAAACTTGAAATGCCAATGGATTTCTTCAAACTCAAAAACTTATTTTTCCACTAAATATTAAAAAAATTATCATAAAATAAAACCATTTTGGGTTTAGAAAGCATAATTTTAACCCTTTATTAAATACAGTTTCAACATAAACTCCATTTGATAGCATTTTCCTTTTGTTTTGTTTTCCTACCAAACAAAGAAATATGCTATTTGATCATAACTTTTTCCAAAAAAAAATTGTACAGTTTCTTCTTCAAAAAAATAATGTACATCAAGATTTTGAAAAGAAAATGTATGGAATGAATAATTTTATTTATATGCAAAAAAAGAAAAACCACAAAATGTTGTCATCAATTAATTTCCATAAACATTTCTAAGCAATTGAAATAATTTTTCCAAAATGAAGAACAAGAAACTATTTTTTTTAAAACAGGAAACACAAAATATGAATAAACAAAAGAAAAAAAATAAAATAATACATATGTTTAACAGTATAAGAAAGTCACACACTTTCTTCGCCCAAAATGCAATAGATAGATATAGTTGACCATTCATTTTGCCTAAATTATATGTTTACAGCTTTTACAAACATTATAAAAAAATGACCACATCATAATTGATTTTTTTTAAAAAAATTGACAACTATTTTTTTCCATATTAGCAACGCTTTTCAAAGTCAACAACATGAATTTGGAAAAACATTTTGGTCATGTATTGTACATACCTATATTAGCAATATATTGGTGAGGCATAAGTTCATTTTACATATTACAGTTTACAAGTAAATAAATGTATTTTATTCTAATGCATGTATTGAAGGTGTAATAGCATTCCAGTTACATAAATAGATCGTGCGGTTCGTAGTTGCTACTCTCAAATGGCGTACGAAAAGATTCGCACTATACTAGCTGTCTTCACATCCACCCATAATCAGTTAGTACTGCTATTGGAGGCACTAATGAACGACAATAAGTGGGTGACACATACACCATACGAAACTAGGCATCAAATTAGACAGCTTGCATACTTTCATATGATTCACTCCTCCGACCTCGTTTGTCGTCAAAGTACCAGAATGGACAAGCAAACTTTTGTCATTCTATGTCACTTACTAAGGATAATTGCTGGTCTGACATCGATAGAAATCGTCGATGTCGAGGAGATGGTCACAATATTTTTGCATATATTGGCGTATGACATTAAGAATAAAGTCATTCAGTGGGACATCGTGCGATCAGGAGAGACTGATTTCTATGTGTCATTGTATTAATTATCATTTTAATAATTTTGCCTTCTTGTGTATTAAAGTTACTAATTTCTATGTGTCATTGTATGATTGTCAGTATGGAAAAAGTTTATCAGTGCTCCTAAGAATGTATGGACGAATGAGGAGGAGACAACCCTCATGGAGTGTATGGTGGAGTTGGTGTCTGCTGGTGGATGAAAGTCAGACAATGGCACATTCAGACTCAGTATCTAGCACAACTTCAGTGAATGATGGTGGCGGAGTTGCCGGGATGCAATGTCCATGTGACCACAGTCATTGACTATCGCATAAAGAAGTTGAAGCGCTTATACCAGGTAATCGTAAAAATATACGGCTCGTCATGCAGTGGATTCAGTTGGAATGACGATGTGAAATGCATCGTTACTGAGAAGGAGTTATTTGACAACTAGGTTGGGTATGTGAAAAGTATAATTGTACACTGATATAATTTTTACTTCCATATGAAACAAGTCTAATATTTTATTTTTCTTTCCTATGCAGAATCATCCTACAACCAAGGGCCTACTAAATAAGACTTTCTCGTATTATGACAAGTTATCGTATGTTTTCAAGAAAGATCGAGCAACAGGAGCCTGTGTAGAGACATTTGCCAATGTCGGATCGAACGTTCCTCTTGGGTTTGAGGAGTTTGCACAAGTGGGTCTCAATGATATGGAAATTCCTTTTATGTCCAGCCATGGGTTTAACATGTCCCTCGATGACATCGCACGACTTAGTCGAGGAAGCGATAGTAGGACGTGTTCGAGCGGTTCAAAGCAAAAGCGGAGAGGGTAGACTTTGGAAACAACTGATGTCATTAAGGATGTCATGGCTTGCCAAATTAACCAGTTGAGGCTCATTGCAGAGTGGCCGCAGTTGGCACTCGAGGATGAAAGCATGGTTCGTATAGAGGTCATTCGCGCATTGCGTGCCATACCTCAACTCACTAGGTTGGAAATGGTGCAATGTAATGGAATACTGATGAACAATTTAGTGAACATAAAGGATTTTCTCAAATTGGTAGATGATGAGAAGCTTGACTACTGCAAGGTAATCATACGAGCCGCTAGCTGATTGTTTCTTTTACTTGCACGAACTATTGTTATGGTTTTTTTATGACTCTATCTGTTAACTGTTTTTTATTGATGTTTTCGAATGATTTTGCAAGTCATGTGTTTTTTGTTCCAATTATCCATGTAGTAAAATTAATGGGACGTAATTTAATCTTTATTTGTAATATATGTATATATGTATATTTGCACTCGTTATTCCAATTTTACGTGTTACGTCACAATAGATAATCAAACGTAACAACTAATTGACAACATGTTCAATATGGATGTTACCAATCCATAAATTAGGTCAATTACTTCAGGCGACGTCGGATGATTTGGTCAAAAAAATTATTCACTTTCACTATTGGATTTTAAATATGAATTTGATAAAAAAAAATTAATTAAATAATAAATATATCACATCACTACCAATATAACATTTCCCCTAAACACATCTTATCATAAAACTATCATAACACTACCTAAATAACCCTTCAATCAAACACATCTTATCATAACACTAATCACATAACCCTTCCCCCAAACACATCTTATCATAACACTATCATAGCACTACTCACATAATCCTTCCTCCAAACACCTCTTATCATAAAACTAGTTTTATCATAGCACTAGTTTTATCATAACCCTAACCCTTTCATAACTCAACCCTTCACCCAAACGTACCCTTAATATTGGGGGTCCTCAGAAGGTACTGTATAGAGTCTCCAACACTTTCCAATTTTAATGGCTATTTGGGTTTTTTTTATCTATCTCCATTCATTTTCAAATTAAATAAGAGTATTCAGGCAAGTTATTGAACCCGAGATATGGAAAGAAGGATTTGTCTAGAAGAAGTTGAAATTTGTAATTGAAACCTTGCTTAAACAAGTTTAAAATCACTATAATATTTTTAAAACACCTAAAACACAGAAGATAAGGCTAATTAAAAACTTCAGTTTTCGATGTTGTGAGTAAAAAATTGTAACTAAAAACTTGCTAAAACATGTTTAAAATCATCATAAAATATCTTCCAAACGCTTAAAATATGTATAGAATTGATTTGAGGTTTAAAATTTTAATTTTGGTAGTTGCATGATTGATAATTATAAAATAAAAAAAAATGTAAATCGAAATTTGCTAAAACATGTCAAAAATCACTATAAATAGCCTAAAATAAGTATGGAATTGATTTAGAGTTTGATATTTTTATTTTTGAAGTCGCAAGATATTTGAGAGATTAGTTTAGTGTTTTTTTCTTTTAGGTGTTTTAATTTTTAAATTTATCATGGATTCAAATGTTGAATAGTTAAGTTTTTAAAGTTGTGCATTTCAAATTTGGACATTACTAGATGTTTAGATTTTAAAAATAGCTAAAGAAGCTTCTTGAACATGTTGTAACATCACCCTAAATCACCTAAAATAAGTATGTATTTAATTTGAGATTGGACATTTGAAGTTTAGAAGTTGCGAGATGTTTGCAAGATATTTGCGAGATACAAAAACAGCAGTTAAAAGCTTCCTAAAAATGGTGTAGAATCTCCCAGACATCTCGCAACTTCCAAACTTCAAATGTTAAATTCCAAAAATCAACCATATACTTGATTTATATGATTTTACTAATTCAGGGTGATCCTACACATGTTTTAGGAAGTTTATGTAGCTATTGTTTTTATATTTTGCAACTTCAAACTTTAAATGTTCAATCCCAAATCAATTGTATACTCGTTTGATTTGGGTGATTTTACAACATGTTTGATGAAGTTTGTTAACGTTTTTTTTATATGGTAAACATCTCACAATGTCCAAATTTGAATGATTGAACTCCAAATTAATTATATACCTGTTTAGGTGGTTTAGAGTGATTTTATAACATGTTTGAGTAGTTTCATTAACTATCTTTTAATATTGCAAACATATCACATAAATCTCGTAATATTGTAAACCTTCTTCCATCTTTACCATCCAACTAATTTTCCACTAATGGTAGTGACAGCAATAGACCAACCTGTAACTTATAACTAATTTTCCACTAATGGCAGTAACAACTATAGACCAACTTGTAACTCATAATTTATTTTTTTATCTACTTCTTCGTGTTTTGTCGTTGATGAGCTCTACCTCATGTTAATCTTATTGAATTAGGTATTTCAAATTTGGACATTGCAAGATGTGAGCAGATGTTTGCAATATTAAAAATCGCTAATGAAACTACTTGAACATGTTATAAAATGACTCTAAATAAACTTAAACAAATATATAAGGAAAATTGCATCAGATGACAAAAACATTTAGAAAAAAATGGCCCATGACATCTATTTCTTGCATATTACGAATATGACAAAATTAGTGATACCAAATGACTATCAAAGGGTTATCGGCTTTTAAATTTGGGTCTTTAACTAAAATGGCCTAATGGTATACCATATTACAAAATTGAACCAAAATTTTCAGAAATATCCTAAATTGACTAATATTTTACACAAATATAAGGCCCAAATGACCAATTTACCCATTTTTATTATTAATAATATATTAAAAAATAGAAAAATGAAAAAGAAAAATGGACCATGATTAATATTTGCATTTATTAGATATCCTATGTAAATATGGTAAGCGATTAATTCTATTATGGTAATATTATAATAAAGATTGTCCCTTAATTATTTTTCTTTTGATTATTTTGTTAAAATATTCTTCTCTCTCGATCTCTCTCTTAATTTCCAATCTCCCTCTGTCTATTCTTTCTTTTGTTTTGCATTGTTTTTCATATATTCCACCTAATTATAGTATATATTGAAGAGACATTTTTAAAAATAGCAAAATAAATTAAAATATTTACAAGTTATAGCAAAATTTTGGATTTTATTACTGATAGTCTTCTATCACTGTTGTATATCAATGACTATCAGTGATAGAATTTGCTAGAGGTTGTAAATATTTTGTAAAATTTGTTATTTTTGAAAATTCTCCTATATTGAATAATATAGTGTATATTTTATAAATAAAAGGTTATTATATCAATTTGTTTATTATTTTATTTAAATATTCATATTTTACGTAATAAATGATACGTTATGTTTAAAATAATAGTAATTATGTATAGAAGTTGTTTATCTTTATAGGAACATTAATGAGAAAAAAATTATGATGAGTATATGTAATATATGCCATTAAAACATTAATTGTTCTATGATATATGTAATGTTGAGGAAAACTGAACATGTTTGTGATGTAGGGATTTTGATAAAAGAATTGAAGATCCAGGAAATTGTATGAAAAAGTGGTTGAATGTTAAATTTGTTTATGAATAGTATATATGAAATAATACATTGTATATTTTATGAACGAAAAGTTATGCTATCAATTTGTTAAGCTGGTTTATTGTAACACCCTAAAACTATTAATTTAATTTGTAATTTTTATTATGTTGAATTTTTTGGTGTTATTTAAGAAATGGTTCGAAATTATGGAAATTAAGTATTTTGGAAGGTATGTAATTAATTTTGAAATTGGAATTTCTATTGTTAAAGTTTTGATTTTTGGATTGATTGGTATTGGTGAATTAAGTTGGTAAAGTTGAAGGAATTATGAGTAATTATTTATATGTGTATATATTAAGTTATGGAGGAATAAGAATAATTATATTATGGGATAATATAATTATTCAGGAAAATATATTATATATTTTTGGAAAAAGAGAAAATTTAAAGGTGATGGAATGAGTTATTAAATGAGGAGAGAGGAAACGTGGATTGTTTGAGTTGAAAAAGTAAAAAGGGAAAGGAGTTAATTAAAACCTATAATAATAATAATAACAACAATTATTATTATTATTATTAAATAAGGCCATCTCGTAAAACATGAATTAACTATTCACCTTCTTCTCCACCCTACCTCTCCTCCTTCACGTTAAAGCCCTAGCCGCCGTCCTTCTTTACTGTGCATCTTCGATCATCCTTGCAAGTAGGGGTGTTAAAAAACTCGATAACCCGACCAACCCGGACTACCCAACCCAAACCATAAGGGTTAGGTTGGGTTAAATTATGTTTTGGGTTGGGTTGGGTTAAAGATTTGAAAAAAAAGGTTGGGTTATCGGGTTCAGTTATTAAGAGTCGGGTGGACCCAACCCAATCCGGTTTAAGAATATAAATATATATATATATATAAATATATAAATAAAGAAAACCCTAACTTCTTTTATTCATTTTATTTGCGTTTGCCGCCTCCCACCTTTGGCCTTTACGATTTCAACGTACACAGGCACCCTACCCTTCGATACTTCAACGTGCACCACTACCCTTTGCAAGTTTCAACGTCACATTCTGGCAACACTCAACCTCGTTTGCTATTTCCTTTCGCTTTGTGTTCGATTTTTGCAACCTCACTCGCAATTTTCGTTCGGCCTTCAATCTGTGTTCCACCTCTCACGTTTCATGATTTTTGTTCAGCTTTCAATCTGTGCTCCAACCCATTTTCGATTTTTGCTTTCAATCACACTCCGTTCTCAATTTTCATTTGTAAGTTTTAGACCTACCCTTTTTTGCAATCTGTTCATTGACAGACCCCTTCAGCAACTTTACGGTAAGCCTACTGTATTTTACTTTTGTATTTAGCAATTAGCATTAATTAAATCAAGTCTCATTGTAATTAATACTTTGTAGTTCAATACCACACACTTCCTCAAATTTTTGGATTCCTTTAAGACTCGTGACCAGGGACACGGTGTCAGATACGACTGAATCACCTTTATCTAACTTCATGGCAAGTTAAATATTTTGATAGTGAACTTTTTTTTTTTTGTGTCCATGGTTTGAAATCTGAATTTTAGTAGAGATTGGAATTAGATATGTATATGTTTTAGTTGGAATTAGAAATTTTAGTTGGTGTTCATTGTTGAAATCTGAATTTTATGTTGGTAATGGAAGTTTAATTGTTGTATGTTGGTGTTCGAATTACATATATAAATGTTTAATTTGTGTATTTGGTGTTGGAAGTTTAGATATGGATATGGTTAATTGGTGTATGTTGTTGAAAGTTTAGATATGTATATATATGTTGGTGTATGATGTTGGTTTATAAATTTTAGTTAAATGTTAGTGTTGGAAATTTAGCTAGATGCTAATTAGATCTTCGTTTCCTTTATTTTATAAATGGATAGCAGTAGTGAGAATGCGAGTGCTACCGATAATAATGAAATGTCTCCTTCCCTTCCTTCTCCTCCTAATACAAGCCAAACTACAAACCATGTACCACCTCTACCTCCTAATTCTAAAATATAGACCTAATAAACAAACTTCTTCTGTGTGGGATCATTTCACAAAATGGAAGCGAGTGCTAATGATGGAGCCAGATGCAAATGTAATTATTGTGGCAAGGATTATGCATGTGATAGTAATAGTTGTGGAACTAGCACTTTGTGGAAACATTTAAGAAA
>JBBPDI010084250.1:0-13223 GCA_037974545.1 Cucumis variabilis
AAATATTAATTAAATATGATTTAATTAATTATTAACTAATTGATTAATTGTTAATTAATTAGTAGATTTGATAAAAGGAATCTCGTAATTCTCTCCTACTCCTTTTCCTATTCCAAGAATGAGAGATAATTATAAATATGTAGAAAAAAAACAGTTTTCTTTATCGAATTTATTAAGAAAAAAAATCAAGTTTTTTTTCTCTCTACAAAAGTAAAAGAAAAGAGTTTCTCTAAAAATTTCTATACCTTTTCCCATTTCAATTGGTTCCCACAAACCAATTTTATCCCAAAGAATAGGAAGGTCTCCGACGGGTGGTGTTTCAATTTGGTGGTTTACAAATTCAAAGATATCAACAAAAGTAAGTTATCTGTATCTCTTAAATAAAAAACATGCTTAGAATTTATTTAGACTTTTGATTCGAATTTTGCCAATGTACCAATATTTTAAGATTCCAAAATTAAATTGGGTAATGGTTCTTTAATTCTTCCACTGCCATAGGGCTTTTATCCCTTCAATTCTATGCACTATTAGATGCCTAGGCGCCTGATAACCTTAACGTGCTATAATTGCATAATGGACACATGATTAAGGTGACCTTCTCTCGAAATATTTAAACACCACACTTGTTCGCCTTTCGAGATACAAATGAAGTACTATGCTTGCTTAGGCAATTTATACCTAGAGATTGTGACCCATAGTACCTATGGGACTTCTCGTTTAAGGACGACAACCTCTCGGTGTCTATTGTCCTCACTTGTTCACCTTTTGAGATACAAATGTTGGAAGCTACCTCGCTAAGGTGAAATTTGTCACCAAACTCCTTCTTGCGCGCATTAGCCTTATTCTTATTTGTTCTGTAACGATCAAACTCTTTATACTGATTTGAGTTCATTACCATTTAAAAACCAATAAAGACTTTTTATTTAACAAAAAAGGGTTGTAATAATGGTCATTTCTTTACGTTATCGAGTTATAAATATCTAGAAGAAAACAGTTTTCTTTAATGAATTAATGAAGAAAAAAACCAATGTTTTTGCTCTCTGCAAAAAGAAAATAGTTTCTCTTAAACACTTTTTCCATCCCAATTGGTTCCCACAAACCAATCTCATCCCAGAGGATAGAAGGTCTCTGTCGAGTGATGTCCCAATTTTGAGATTTACTTTGTAGATTTGGAGACATAAACAAGTAAGTTTTTCTTTCTCTAATCTATAATTAGAAAGAATGCTTTGCCTTTAAATCTTAATAAGAAAATTAGTTTCTTAATTATTTTTTCAATGTACTGGTATTTTGAGATTTTCAAATTAATTGAGGAATAGTTTTGTAAAATCTTCCGCTGCCATAGGACTTTTATCCCTTCACACTTAATGGTATTAGACTTGAAATATTAAATATATAAAAAAATAACATTTAAAAAGAGAGAGACCCTGTAAACAAATATAAAAAATTTAAATTTAAATTAATAAACAACTTCAGCTATTGCATTAGATGCAGAGATAAAGGTAGGTGATAGGAAAAATAGAAAACAATACCTAAGGAGTTTGCAAGTTAAATACTA
This sequence comes from Cucumis variabilis, assembly GCA_037974545.1. NCBI lineage: Eukaryota > Viridiplantae > Streptophyta > Magnoliopsida > Cucurbitales > Cucurbitaceae > Cucumis > Cucumis variabilis. The sequence continues at coordinate 1,556 of JBBPDI010084250.1, forward strand.
TAAGATTTCTATCTGCATTACCAACTACCATTAGGGGAATTCTCACTTCCATTGAATAACAGCGATTAGGAAGTTGTTGCGTATGTACAAGGTTTAGCTGCCTTGGTATCCCAATACCTGAATTGATAGAAAAACCATAACAAAAGTTTCATCATAATTAGAAATATAGGTACTTCACCACTATCTAAGATTACTCTTTCACATGGTAGATTAAAACATGTGATAAAACTGAAAAGCAAAGAGATTTGGTAGATCAAATACCTATTAGAAAGAAGATGCATATCTTTTCTCTTTGATTGTCCTCTTTTGCCAGTTGATACAATGGAATGGCGAAGTAATGAAATGCCTGAAATCAATGTGTCATTGAAACTCATATTTCTTGTAGTGACGTGTCTAACTCAAACATTATGGCTATGAATCTTGCTGGTCGTTTTCAACTAGGTGACATTAACACATTCTTTTGTAAAAAAATACCTCATTTTAACCAAACTAGTAAACTCATTTCAACACAAGAATATTTATGAAGCTACAAGTTTGGAAGGATAGACAAACATCATACTTGATAATTAAACGAACTTCACTTTTTATGTCCTTATCTTTCAGCAGTTGTAATCATTTCACATTCAATATCAAATATTCGTTTTACTACAATATCTTTACAATTCATCCAATCCCAAATCCTATAAACAGTTTTGCTAACAATTTCTCAAACAAATCCTCAGAAACTTCACTACACAAACCTTATTTCCAAAATTAGGGCAAGAAAAGATAACCAAATATGACAAAACAATCTCAACTAGATCACCAAAACTCATTTCAAAACTAGAAAAAAGCCACTTCCTTTAACCTAGGAAGATGTATTGCAATACAACACACTAAGAATTCAGTTAAGAAATTAGAGGAAGTGAGAGAAGGGAAAATGAACCTCTAAAGCGTGATTAAAACGACGAGAGTTCTTCATGAGGTAAAACAAGATACTGAAGTTTTGGTTTTCCAATTGCTTCGCCGTCGCCAACCCACTTCTTAAGTATCGAAATGACTAAGAATGGTTGATTGGGTCAGAGGAGTGGAAGAGAAGGGGAAGGAAAGGGTTTTAGTACAGAAAAGGGAATTAGATCAGGGTTTAAAAGTTTGAATTAGGAGATTAGGAATGAGGTTGTTATTTTAGCTTTGAAGCTTCCTTATCATCTTCTTGATTCAAAGATGAAGATGATGAGACTTGATCAATGACGTATATATAAAATCTACAATATATATATATAGCTTACAAATTGAGAATAGAAAGAGAATTTTTTTGGCATTTGGCATGGGAGCTATGGCATGTAGTTGAAATAACACGAGGGATTATGGCGGCATTTGGCGTTTGGACATGCTGCGAGAGGGATTGTCGTATTTAGAGATTGCGTGAGGTTAAGATTTTGAGTGTTTTATTAATCTTTATTTTAATAAATTTAAATAATTTTCATTTTAATAATTTATTTAATGTTTTACCTTTTATAACAAATAACTGTCACAAAAAAGTAAAATCCGAAAACAATATTTTTTTCTGTCAAAAACGCGAATTTTGGCATTTATAAAAAAAATTTCTTCTCTCCTTTCAATTTGGATTATAGTGAACTGTCATGGTATATCATTTTTCTTTGTAGTGAGTTATCATTTCTGACTCCATCATTGACTAGGCTAAGATGATTTGCTTCTTGGATTTCCAAGCAATAGCTCCTCCTACTATATTAAAAATATAGCCACTTGTAGTCTTTGGGTCATCTGAGAGAGAGTTCCAATCAACATCGTTGTAACCTTCAAGTACAATGGGAAACTTTTGATAATTTAATACTTGGTTTTGTGTTTTCTTTAGATATCTCATTATTTTTTCTACAACATTCCAGACTAGGTCTGTTGGTAAACCTACATAGTAAGCCTACAACGTAAGCTATGTCTAGTCTAGTGCAATCAACAACATACCTTAAACTACCTATGATACTAGCGTACTCGGATTGGTTAACATTGTCACTAGTCTTTTTGAACAATTTAACACTAGAGTCATATGGTGTTCAAGCTCACTTGCTTTCAAAGTAGTTATACTTCTTTAGGATCTTTTCTATGTAATGAAATTAATCTAAGAAAATTTTGTTCTCAGTTCTAGTTATTTTGATTCCTAAGATTACAATCACTTCTTCTAAGTCTTTCATGTCAACCAAAAACTTGCTTGTTCTGTGGGTTTCTCTTCTTGGGTTGTAGTTTGTTTATTTGTATGTTTGTATGCTTGGTTTGTCGGTTTGTAAGAGTCAATCCCACTTAACCATGCCTACAACATGACCTAGTTGGTCAACTCCAAGGACTTAGTGATGACTCTTAATGCTAAACAACAAAGGTGCAACAATATAGGAAACAATGTTGTTGCCTATGTTGTTATAATGCTTTTAAGATTAATCCACATGCTGTGTAATTGATTTAGGATCATTGCATGCAAAATTCTCTTCATGAATCTCTTCATCATGTGCGTGGATATGATCATTGCATGGAAAATGCTCTCAATATCCTTCATCACATACATCTAAGTTCTCGTTGTATAAATTTTTCTATTGCTTGCCCAAGTGTAAGCGAAACAATATGTTTTTCTGGATGATCTAAAGGCAAACACAGGGAATTGATATCAAATCTTAGTTCTAGAGTCTACTCTTCAATTAAAGGATATAAAAGAATAGATTATAAAGTACAAAAGAATGTAAGAAAAGTTATACCTACTAATGTACACCTAGAGAATCTGTAAGATAATTTAATGAGGTTATTGAGATGGTGAAAGTGTGGCTGAACTAACTTACATTAAAGAAGGTGTGAAGGAAGGTCTAGTGCTACAAGGCGATTAAGTTAAATGAAAACCTTGACACGATACAACTTTCCTAACTAGTTTATGATTAAGACGCGCTCCTCTCGGAGTCATTAAACACTACACTTGGTCTCGTTTTGGGATCCAAATGACTAAGCCTAACTAAACAATGCATATCTAAAAGTACTCACGTATAAAACTTATAGAGCTTCACGTTTAAGGGCAGCAACCACTCGATGCCTAACACCCACACTTGTTCTCCTATCGGGATACAAATGATGGAAGTTATCTCGCAAAGGTAAAATTTGTGTTTAAACTCCTTGCACACACTAGCTTTATCTTTGTTACTTGCCCTCTCAAGTATTTGACAATATACACTAGCCAAGTGATAAATATAGCTCAGCTAACACAATAAGAGTTATAAGCAAGACTTTTTATCAAGAATTAATCACAATCCTAAACGACAAATAACACAACAATAAGTGAACAGTAAAGATTGTATTAAAGAATGTAAGCTTTTGGCCACTATACAATATGAATAACATACAATGTAAAGAATAGAAATGACAATACAAGTTAGGGAGAAATGGAGATAAGATCTTATTTTATCAAACTACAAGCTTTCACATTATAATCTGACCGGAGAAGATGAGGAAAACTTTACAAATGGTGGAAAGGCTACTTCTTTCCACTAACTCTCTAGGATTCTACACACCTCTTTTGGTGAGTGAGTGGTCTATTCAGACCTTTTCGATCCATCCAGGTGTTGTTTTCTTTGATAGTGATAGAGCTCTTTTACAAGCAGATTTAGGCAAAAAAAATTAATCTTCTGAATATGTACTCAGCATCGAAAGCTGCTTCTATTGTTAAGACAAATCATCTTCATCTACCACTTTTGTCTTCTAGAGAATCTTTTCTCACGTTCTAATATGATCTTCTCGCCTAGTCCTTGTGCGAGTTCCTCTGAATTCGCCAACTTCTTCTTTTGTTTTAATTTTGCGTTTAAACACTAAAAATAAAGTAAAGCAGGCATAACTCTTATGTAAAGTGTATTTCCAAATATTTATCCATTTACAACATAATCTAAGCATTTTGATACACTTCTTTTGCATTTTGGTCTTATTGTTCTACCTAACAGGTTATCATAACTTGTATTTCTACATGTGATCAATATCTCATTATTCTTTCTACAACATTATAGTGTTCTAGACTAGATCTGCTGGTAAACCTATATAGTAAGCCTATAGTGTAAGTTATGTCTAGTATAGTGCAATCTGAAGCATACCTCAAGCTACCTATGATACTATCGTATTCGAATTGGTTAACATTGTCACCAGTGTTTTTGAACAATTCAACACTAGAACCATATGGTGTAGAAGTTGGTTTGCTTTCAAAGTAGTTGTACTTCTTTAGGATTTTTCTTTATAATGAGATTGATCTAAGAAAATTCCATTTTCAGTTCTAGTTATTTTGATTTCTAAGATTACATTTGCTTCTCTTAAGTCTTTCATGTCAAAATTTGCACTCAACATTGATTTTACATCGTTTGTGACGTTCAAGTTTGATGCAAGGATTAATATGTCATCTACATATAAATAAATGATAGTGTATAAGCCATGTTCAGTCATATAGTAGAGGCATTTATCACTTTCATTTACTTTGAATCCTTTAGACATGATTAGATTGTCAAACTTTTCATGTCATTTCTTAGAAGCTTGTTTTAGACCATAGATAGATTTATCTAGTTTACAAACTTTCGATTCTTGACCATGAACTATGAAACCTTTAGGTTGTTCCATATATATCTCTTCTTCTAAATCACCCTTTAGGAAGGAAGTCTTAACATCCATCTTATGTATTAAGAGATTATTCAGGACAACCATAGAAATTAGTACTCTAATTGAGGTGATTCTAGTAATTGGGGAGAAAGTGTCAAAGAAATCTATGTTTTCCCTTTGTCTAAAACCTTTTGCTACTAGTCTAGCCTTATACTTATCTACTTATACACTTATTCATCAGGTTGGAGTTTCTTCCTTAAAACCCATTTAAGCCTATTGCTTTGTAACCAATGGGTCGGTCAACTAGGTGACAAGTTCTATTTGATTCAAAAGAATCCATTTTATCATTGATTGCTTCTTGCCATAAGTTTACATTTACTAAGGATAAGGCTTCGGTTAGATCTTTAGGATCTTCTACATTGTACATTTCAAACTCTTCTCCAAAGTCTTTTATGGTTCTAGCTCTCTTGCTTCTTCTAAGTTCAAGATCTAAATCTTTATCTTAGGTTTGGATCCTAACTAAAGGTAGACTATCTGAACTTGAGCCTTCACTATTTCTAAATTTAAAAGAAAATTTATTGATAAGGCAAAAATAATACGTGTGAAAGTATGTATCAACAGGGTCATTAGAATCATGCATTAATATGTTTAAAAATAAAATTTAACTTGCTAATGGTAGGTTTCTCTTATCAACATTTACCTCCACAAAATGTATTTTGAAATTTATCCTTACTTTTTACCATAGCTTGGGGGTAAGTAAGGGTGCCGAACCCAAGGAAATGGTTATAGAGAAAATTTCTTGAAATCAAGCTTGAAAGAAATGTTGTAAGTAGCAAAAGGAAAGCATTAGAGAAAATGTAAAGAACATCAAATTGAACCAAGAATCAAGGGAATTTGAGATATAAACTCAATTAAAAAAAGAAATTAAACTCTATGAGAAAAACGAGGCGAGGGGCTGTGGGCGTTTATTCAATTCTTATCATCAAATTAAAAGAAATATAAAATGACTCTTACTTTAAAAGGAGCTTCTTGATCATGGTTCTTGGATGATCAACTTGCTTGATTGTTGTAAGAACCTTGATTAAGATTCAAGAAAAGAGATAATCCCCACAAGCAATTAGTGTATATTCATGCAACAACAACTAATACCTAATTCTTGCTCTTAAAGAAAGTCAAAGTATCTTTCATACTTTTTAGAAACAATTTTCAACTATGAATTAATTGAATTTAATTGTGCACATAAAATTGATATAATTAAATCATAAATTGTCAAGAACAAGGTGATTTCCCTAAGCATCGAGTCAATGTCAAGATTTGACATGTTTGATTTCAAGCAAGAAATAAATTGAGCTTTTATGTAGACAATGATAATCAAATCAATCTTGCATTGATTTTCTAAATATGGGGTATCTTGCATGCAAATTGGTGAATCAAGAACAAATTCAAGAATTAAATTGCAAAGAACACTTGTAATTGAAAAAAGGAAATGTTCTTGGTACAAGAAAATTAAAGATTCAACAAAAACTACTAGAAATTCAAAGATTCAACATGTCTAATTAATAAAGAAAAATTCTCCAAGAATATGAAAAGCAAATTGCCACTTACCTCTTGATGATTAGCCCTCCATTGAATAAAAGGTTGTTGGAAATTATTTGAGGGAAGAAAAAAAGGCAGAATGGAGAGGAAGTTTTCTGGAAAATTGAGAAAGTTTTGAGAGAATTTGGAGCTTTTTGTAAATTGATTATGAATTCATTATGAAATTAGGAGAAATTTAGGGTTTATATAGAAAAGATGGAAAATAACTGCCTCTAAGACTCGAACTCAAAACCTCCAGGACGTCTGCAGCCTTAATTGATGGAGAAATTAGTTATTTTTGGATAGTTGGCAAAATATTACAAGATTGCCATTGAAAAATATAAGAAAAAAATTCTTTGCAACTTCTAAGAATCGAACCCAGTAAATTTGAGAGGCACGCACGACCAAGATGGGACACAAGACAACTGAAGAATGGGAGAGCCGTGCAGATGAGATTCCAAGTAAATTCGAGTTTATTTTCGTGTGTGATGAGATTCGAACCCATGATGTCTGGGACGCTGGTGCCAGAGGCAGCAAAACGACGTCATTTTTGTCGTTTTAAAAATCTATAAATTATTTGAGTTGTGTGTGGTTCTCGTGACCTAAAGGTGGCTCGCGCATGTGGAAGGCTGACGCGTGTCAAGGTCTTCAATTTATTTACCAAAATGTCCTTGATCTTTGATTTGACAATTCTCCTTTGTTTGGATTTCGTTTTAAGTGTTTTTTGTTGAGTTGGGTTAATAACGAAGTCTTATTTTATATTCTGCATAAAAATGTAATAAAAGTAAATATATACATTATATGGATTTAGAGTAAACTACAAACAAATGAGTCAATAATTGTTCCAACATCTACCCTAAAAAATCTACGTTGTTTGATTCTATGATTACCTTATTTTCTAAGTCATAGAACCTATAAGCTTTATTGTTTTTAGCGTATCCTATGAAGACACATTCATAGGCTCAACTAGCTAGTTTTCTTCTTTAAGGATCAGGTATTCTAACATAAGCTAGATAGCCCCAAGTCTTGAGATAAAACAAGTTTGGTGTTTTATTCTTAAGGACTTCGTATGATGAAATTTTACTTTTTTATTTAGGAATCTAATTAAGGACATAATTAACAGTCTTTATTATTTTATCCCACCAAGATGGTTTTATTCCTAAGTCAAGAAGGATAGCAACTACTAACTCAGTTAGAGTTCTATTCTTTCTTTCAACTTTTCCATTCATTTAAGGAGTGTAAGGTATTGTTCTTTCGTGTATTATTTCTTTTTTAGTTATAAATTTGTTAAAAGGAAATAAATCATATTCAGTTCCTCTATCACTACGAAGTCTCTTAATTCTTTTGTTAAAATGATTTTCTATTTTAGTTACAAACACTTTGAAAATGTCGAAGGCATCATTTTTATTCTTTAGTAAGTAAATTATAAAAGTAAAGTTGGAACAATCATTTATAAAGGTTATAAATACCTTTTACTATTTCTAGTTAACATGCCATCAAATTCACATAAATCATAATGAACTAATTCTAGAGGTTCAGTTACCCTAGTTATAGATTTATATGATGTTTTTGTTATCTTAGCTTGACTACAACATGCGTATTTTTTTTCAAATTCAAGTAAAGATGACTTAGGAAGAAGACTCAACCTACCCATGTTGCTAATTAATATTTTATTGACATGAGAAAGTCTAGCATGTCAAATATTAAAAGTAAACAACATGTAAGTATAAGATAATTTCTTATTCATTTCAAAATTTAACTTTAACATTCCATCAGTGGCATAACTATTTCCATAACTATTTCCCACAAATACATTATTTTTTGTTAAGGTGAATAAGTCTGATTTTATAGTTTTCGTGAAGCCAACTTTATTGAGGATATATCCTAAGACCAAATTCTTTCAAATTTCAAGAGAATGTAGAACTTCCTTTAACACAATCGTTTTGCCATATGTAAATTTTAGTTCTACTTCTCCAACGTCGATCATCTTACTTGTGTGATGATCCCCTAGAAGGATATTATTATCCTTAGTTTTGTTATATTCTCTAAATAAGCTAAGATCATGACAGACTTGGCGAGATCCACCAATGTCTAGCCACAAAACTTCAGATCCCCCAATCACATTAACTTTTGTGATAATACCTACAAAATTCTCTTATATCAGGTTCGTCTGCGCAATAGGACGATTCTCATTACTAAAATTTCTAGCTAGTGTCCAGGCTTATTACAGTTATAATAAATAATTTATACCGTACTTTTAGATCAAGAATTTTAAGTGTTCGTTTGTTTGTTGGAACCTCATTTCATTTTGTTCCCTTTCGGCTTCAGGTTCAGTTTTAGAACTGTGGTAGACCACTTTCTAGGAGTCGCGTTCACCTCTTCATTTCTATCATGTCTTCTCGCCTCCTCCTCTATCCTTAAATACATAATAAGGCTTTTCAATAAGAAAGTCTTGGTTTTGTGCCTTAAAGTGTTCATGAAATCCTTCCACAGTGGAGGCAACTTAGCAATAATAATAGAAACTTAAAATTAATCATCAAGTGGCATACCTTCGCCAATAATTTCATGTGTTATCTTCTGAATCTTGTGTGATTAAACCTCCACGGATTTGTCATCATACATTTTATACCATAGGTATCGGCTTACCGCGTACTCCTTAAAACCGACTTCTTTAGTGTCATATTTCTTCTGTAACGTGTCTTATACTTCTTTGATGGTAGACATGGTATTGTAATAATCATATAATTCATCAATAAGACCATTAAGAATTAAATTCTTACATATGAAGCTTGTCTCTGTCCATGCAGTAAGACTGTTGATTTGCTCCTTCGTTGGATTGGTTTCTGAATGATTTGGTTTTTCAGTGGAACATACGGCGACAACTTTCTTCAACGTGAGAAAGAACAACATCTTTTGCTTTCATCTCTTAAAATCAGCTCCTTCAAAGCAAAAAGGACAAATGAGGTCAGAGGACATCAAATCGCCTTAGAATGGTTTGACCATTACAACCGATTGGAACGTCTTAAAATTGTTGTTGCACTTTGCTCAAAAGGAATGATTCATTGAGACTTAAAGCCTAGACACAATGCCTAGACAAAATATGTTGCGTAATGTGTTGGTCTTTTGCCTGGTCAGAACATCTTCTCTATTTAGCTCGCGTTATGATTAAATCACTAAATGGTCACCTTGGCTACTGATCAAAATGCCTAGTGATCACCTTGCCTGTTGATAATGTTGGGAAATCAATAAACTAACATCTAAGGTTATGTTTTGTAATCTAAACATGTATGTAAAGACATCCAAGTGGATCATGTTTAAGTCATAACCTAAATAGTCTGTAGTAGATGGATAAGACTGGATACCTTATCTTGGTAACACTACGAATACAACTTACTTTGTAGTTGTTACAATTTTTCTAAAGTGCTACAAATGATTTGATCCTAATCATTCATGTTGAGACATTAGAGCATAGGTAATCTATACAAAGAGTTTATATAAGATCGGACCAAGAAATGAATAGTCTCTCTTATTAACACCGTTACTAGTTGCGATTACATGTCACTAACATGACCATAGGTGACTTGACCTGAATCCTGAGTGAGTTGTGAACTCCTGCCTAAGAAGGCAGTCCTTTGATTTTCATGGGTGAGAGTGGCCTATGTCGCCGACTCAATAGGCCTACCATTTTGGGGATTCATCTAATTAGGGAGCTCAAAACAAACCTACACAAGAAGGAATTCACTCCTTCTCTATAGGTAGAGTAAATAGAGAAATTTCTATCTTAAGGGCAGATTCCAGGGCTTGAACAATGTGGCGCCATATCCTCTCTTGGCTCGAGAGGAGTTCAGTTAGAGTGGAACTATAATTATTGTTCATTAGAGGAATTGGTGGTACTTAAGGAGTTAGATGTAAGTCAAGAGCAAAATGGTAATTTTTGGCCTAGTTGTATTTACGAACAATTTGTGAAGGGTCATTGCACTATTGATTGGTTATATCTAGTGAACACAAAAATATATCTAAAGTAAGAAGAGTGCAACTATTGGTCTATAGTGGAATGCCTAATAGTTAACGAATAATGATTAATTTAATTACAAAGTTTAATTAATTAATCTCACATCATTGGAGCTTCAATCTGTAGGTCCATAAGGTTCCCTTGTTAGCTCAATAAGGATAAATGAGAATCAAATTTATTTTGGTTTAATTTGAATTGTTCTAATTGATTAAAGGGAATAAATTGTATATGATACAATTAATATAATGTATTTGATATATTATAATATAAAGTTTTATGAGAGAAGTTAACATTTGAATATGATTTAAATAGTAATAATATGAATAAGATTCATAAATAAACTATAGATTAAAATTAATATGGATTCGATTCATATTAAAACTATAGATCATATGAGAAGATATAAACTATTGGTTATATTATATATGATATAATATTAATATATGATATAATATAAAGTTAATACTATATAAAATATAATATAGTTTAAATTTATATTATAAATATAATTTTAAATAAAAGAATAACTCCCAAGGGAGTTATTCTACGTGATGGAGAGGGAGGAGGTTATTTTGATAACTTTCCCTTATCTCTCTTCATATCTTTTGGTTAAGATACAGAATTGGGGTGCAATCTCTTCTTTATGTGTTTTTACGATCTACTGGTTTCAAAATAGAAATCTCTCTAAAAATATTTTCTTTTAACAAAAACAAAAAATCACAGAAGCCTCATAAAACTTTTTGTTGATTTTTATCTTGAGGATAACATGGAAGACTTCGTGGTGTTCTTTGGGAGGTTCAAGAATTCTTGGGAGATTTTACAAAGGTTAGTTTTCTTTTCTTCTTTTCCTCCATAGAAGCATGTTTAGGTGTTTTCCTTTGAATTTTGTATAAGTTTCAAGTTGAATTTCTTTTGCACGCTTTCGCTATGGGAATTCCATTCCTCCAATTGGTATCAGAGCCATATCATGCAATTTTTTTTCAAGTTTTTGAAACAAAATTCAGAGAAAAGGTGGGTATTTTTCTTCTCTCTGCATAATGTATGTGGGTTTGCAAAATAGATGTTTTCGATTTTGTCACCTTAGATTGCAATTTTTTTCATTAATTTAATTGATGTAATGGCCTAGTGTTTTTTAGGCATTTCAATTTTGCAATCGAGTTTGTAGGTGGGTGTCGTTCGATGGTTGCTGTGAAGATGCATTTTTCAAAGAATTTTTTTCCCATATCTGTATTCTGTACACAGTTGCAATCAGTGGCGGATTCAGAAATCATAGGTAGGGGGCACCGTTAACAAAAAAAAAAAGTTACAATAAATGGAAATTGAATCCATGACTTGGGGGTTTCAAAGGGAGGTCACAACCACTATACCAAAAACAAAATATAGTAAAAATGTGTATTATTTAATATATATTGTACTTTAAAACTTTAAAATTAATATTAAAATACAAAAACTGGAAATGTGAGGGGGGGGGGGGTG
>JBBPDI010084256.1:0-13221 GCA_037974545.1 Cucumis variabilis
TTACGAGCTAGGAAGGGGACCTAATGGACCTACAGGTCAGAAGTTACAACGATATGAGATTAATTGGCTAAACTCATGAACCACATTAATTAATATTCGTTAACTGTGTGTACACTCCACTAAAGACTCATAGTTGAACTCTTCTCACTGTAGATATATTTATGTGTCCACGGATATAGACCAATAACTGTATGTTAGTCCTTCACAAGTGTTCGTAGCACCAACTAGGTCAAATTATCGTTTTACTTTTGGGTTCCCTCTTGTCTTTAAATATCATTGTTCCTCTAACAAACAACCTGTTTATGGTCCAACCAATAAACATAAATCCCTCTCATGCCGTAGTAAGGGTAGAGTCTTCTGTTCAAATCTCAAAGACACCATTTAAGGAAACACTCAGCTACTTACCCTAAAGTCGGGAATGAGTTAATTCCATCTTGTGTAATTATGTTTCCAACTCTCTACTCGGTCTTATCCCCAAAATGATAAGCATATTGAGTCATATGACCACTCTCAGCCCTACAAATCAAAGATCAATCCTTCGCGAACAAGAGTTCATAATACATTCAGGATTAAAATTAAGTTACTTAGGTCATCCTAATGAAATAGAAACCTAACTAGTTAATGGAGTTACATCTAGTGGTTACTATTTCATAGTCCGATCTTATGCAAACTCATTGAATAGGATACACTCACCTGCATGTCACCTACACGAAGGCATTAGATCATTATGTTTGTATCAAATACTAAGTGAGCGGTATCCATAGTGTACCAGGATAAGGTACCCATCTTTATTCTTATACTATAGACCCTTTAAGCTGATCTCAAACATTGATCCCTGTATGTCTCTACATACTGTTCAAGAGTCATCAAACAACTTGGAATGTTAGTTTATTGGATTTGGATTATTAAGACGAAACTAATAATATAATCAATAACATTTATTGAAATTATAATAATAATATTTTATTAATAATGGTTAATGGATTATATTAAAATTGTTGAAAGTTTTTGAATTAAAATGTATATTAACTTGTTTAAAAATCAAATTATATGTATAAATGGAATTTTTTAAATTGTGATATGTTAGGGTTTAAATTATAGAAATTGTGATTGTTATAGAGAAATTTAAATGTATTGAAATTGTTCGGTTGATGAAATGATGAATTTGAAAAATTTTAAATTGTTGAAATAGTTTAAATACTTGAAATTTTTTATTGATTTGTTATGGTTATCCTGCAGTTATATGGTAGCTTGTAGTTTATTATTTGTGAATATGATTTGTTTGTTAAAAGTAAGGTAGCCTTTATTTAGTTAGAATTATGGTAGCCTTAAGAGTATGATAATTTGTTTGTAGTGGTAGGTAGCTTCTAATGCTTGTTAGTTGGAAGTGATGAATAGATCTTTTAGTTTAAACTTAGATATAGTGAAAAAGTTGGGATATTGGATACTCAAAAGGTCTTGGGTACGAGATATGTGAGACAGTCTTAGGTAGATGACCGGACTACTCAAAAGGTCTTGGTTGGGGTCCCAAACCAAAGTCCTGACACACTGCTGGCAATTCTTCGTCTACATCACACGAGTGAGAGACGCATGCGAGAGAGGTTACTGAGCTAAAAGCTCGTCTTCAAGAAGTAGTAGAAAAAAGTAACTGAAAGCACGAAGAAAATGCTCGATAGATAGAAGAAATGAGGAAGATGATTGAAGAACTCACTCGGACATCGAGAGGATCTTGATTTCATTGAGGTACGTATTTTTCAACTTTTACGTTCTTTAATTTCTTATCGATAATATATATTAAAACTTAAATTCATGTCATTTTAGGTTCAAAGGCATGGGGGAACTAGCGTACGTAACACTTAGATATATGTTTTTAGTTTTTATTATTCATGTACTTTTTGAACTACAAACGTGTGCTTTTTTAATATTTGAATTAATTTTAATATAAATTCGATTTGGTATTTTATTAATTTTCGTTAGTTGTTTTTAGAATTTAAATAAATTTAAATTGGATCTCATCCCAATAGCAAAAAAAGAAAGAAAGTAATAATAATAATATATATATTATAAAAAAGTTTTTTGGACACACAAAATGCGTCAAGAATGAACGGCTATACCAAGGTACGCTGATGTCGCATCAATTTTTTCATTTACGCTGGCGTACATGACGACATCGACAAGACCCTATTGTCGACGCGTTGGCCAGATGTAGGCAATACCATATTGTCAATGCTCTAACTAGAAGTCAGCAATACCATATTGTCGACGTGTTAGACAAGTTGGCGAAGCATGCATCAGGAAAAAACCCCTTCGCCGACGTCATTGGGTTTGCACGTCGATTTTGCCTATCATGATGCAATACTCATGACACACATCCCGACGTGGATTTTTGCATTGGGGTAGACATTTGCGATACAATTTGTGATTTCTGCCGACGCATGTATGCGTCAGATGAATCCCTACTTCTTGTAATGTCCTACATGAGCACATATCTTGATCATTTAGAAAAAGGGTTACACGTGCGCGTGTGATCGATTAATCGCATGTTTTTTTTTGCAAAGGTATTGTAATAAATGCTAGGGTTAGGATTTGAACCCGGGACCTCCTGTCCACAGATTCATACAGGTGCCAATTGCGCTAAGCTCTTGTTGACGATTAATCGCATGTTGATTGAGGTATTTTTGGTATTTTTTATTGTGGACATGTAGACTTTTTTTTTAAAAAAAATATTCTATATAATGTAAATATTTTTCCGATTTGTTACATATTTTAATAAACGTTTTAATTTAATTAATAAATTGATGTTTGGTCATAGTTCATATCTATGAAATAAGAAAATATTTACACTATAGCAAAATCTATATTCAAATCTTGCGCTTGCAACTCGTATAACACATCACACTCATTGTTTCATTTAATTGCCACTCTACTCATTTGATAAGGTCAATTTCACCGATCTCTATTCTATAAACTCGATGAGCAAGTAAGGTGGCAAGGATTCCACTTGACTAATAATATCACAAATTGTGGGAGCCATAGCTGAAAACCTTAAAATTGATCTAAAAAGCCTTCCAAAATTTCTTCTTCGCCTCCATGGTGCTCATGTTGAGAGATGAAAAGGCAGTAATACGATGAGAGTTTCGAAGTACATTTAGAAAATCAAATAATTAAACACACCTATATAAGAGATTGAAAATGTGAATAAAAATTAAAATTCACAACGAAAGATAGTTTAGAAAAGATATACATGAATTTAGGACCATGTTTGGGACATGTAATGGAGTGGGGTCGAGTGAGCTATACTAATCAACTCCTTGTTTGGAGTAAGGTTTGGGATTAGGATTTCAAATAACCTTTATTACTATTTTTCAACATTGGGTGGATGTTTATTTCAAGGACTGAAAAGTTCGTCGATTAACTTTCGTACACCACTTCTAGTGACTATTGTCAATCAATCTTCAACCACTACTCTTGGTAACTATCGCCAATCAATCTTCAACCGCTACTTCCAGCGACTCCACCAGTAAACTTTCCACAACTAACTTTTGCGATTGCCGCCAACCAACTCCAATCACCATTGGTACTTGAAAATTTTGAATGAGAACACTTTTAAAAGAGAGTTGTTAAATACATTTATGTTTTTATTTTAAAAAATATTTAAATAAAAATGAATTTTAGAAGGAAATTGTTATGAATAGGAAAATAAAAATAAAACTATTTATAAAATATAGAAAAAAAAAACTTAAATCAACTTAATGTATTTTGTTATATTTTTAATTAGTTTGAATGTTTAGCTATTTTCATTTCAAATAGTAGTTTAATACACTCTCACATTTGGCTTCTATTTTATTCTTTTGGTTTTAACTTGTTATTATTATCAAAGGGAAAATTCAAGTATTTAAATGATGAGAATAACAATTTGAAACTCATAAAGGCAATTTCAAGATAATGGAAAGATGAAAACGTGTAAGCAATCAATTTCCTAAAAATATAATCTGCAAAATTTTTCTTTTTGCCATATTTTCCGATGCAACCCTGAAAGACTATATTGTCCAATTTCTCTTTCTTTTGTTTATTTATTTATTTTGTCTTTCATCAATTGTTTTTTATCTAGATTTGGTACTTCGTAATTGAAAATAAAATGATGATTTTTTTAGTATAACCAATTATATAGTTGAATTTTAATGTTCACATCAATCACAAATCCTCTCTCACTAAATTACAAATAATTAAACTTAAATTAACTTTGGTACAAATTGAAATTGAATAAATAAATTGATAGATTTCAATGATGTCATGTGTTTTCATCTTAATCGTAGATTAAATTGATTGTTTCTTTTTTCAAATTAAACGTTAAAATTTGGGCTAAAGTTCACTCGAGCTAAAAAAAGGTTTTAACTACTATGACCTAAAATGGTATACCGGATTATAAGATGGATTCAAATTTTTTATAAATGTTCTAAATGACCTAATATTTTACACAAATATAGGGTCAAAATGACCAATTTATCCATATTTATTATTAGTAATATATTAAAAAATAGAAAAAAGAAAGTGAATTATGATTAAGATTTGCATTTATTAGATATCTTATATAAATATGGTAAGTGATTAATTTTATTATGATAATATTATAATCAAAATTATCTCTTAATTATTTTTCTTTTGGTGATTTTGTTAAAATATTACCCTCCCGATCTCTCTCTCACTTTCCAATTTCTCTCTTTGTCCATTCTTTCTTTCGTTTTGTATTTTTTTTTCATATATTTCACGTAATTATAGTACATATTGAATAATACGGTGCATATTTTATGAATGAAAGGTTTTGATATCAATTTGTTTATGTATTTTATTTAAAATGTCCATATCTTATGTAGTAAATAATACATTATGTTTGAAACAATAGTGATTATGTATAAAAGTTTATGTTTACAAGAACACGAATGAGAAAAAATTATGATTAATATATGTAATATATGCTATTAAAACATTAATTGTTCTCTGATATATGTAATGTTGAGGAAAACTGAATATGTTTGCGATGTAGGGACTTTGAAATTGAAGATCCAGGAAATTGTATGAAAAAATGGTTTAATGGGGAGGATATGTTAAATTGGTTTATGAATAGTATATATGAAATAATACATTGTATATTTTATGAATGAAAGGTTATGTTATCATTTTGTTAAATTAGTTTATGTATTTTATTTCAAATAATAAGTTATGTTTGAAACAATAGTGATTATGTATGAAGGGTAGTATACTAAATATAATAAATTGAGAAACTTTGATTAGTACAATAGATGAAAGTTTATGGAAATAAAATAATTGAAATAAAAACTGAAATATAAATATTCCAAATAAAAGTCTGAAACAACATACTAAATGTCTAATAATAAGGAAAAACTAGTTCAATAAGGAAAACTTACATCTTTTTCGGTTATGACCAACAAGTTCACAACGGCTACATTTAACACGTCTCTTGAACTCTATTTTAGAAGAAATTCTAATCTTCTTTGGTCGATCAAATGAACGTTATACATTCAGTGGGAGGATAACTTTAAATTATGTATTATTGAATATATGTAGTAGTATATATGTAACAAATCATAGAACATAAATAGATTATGCAGTAGTATATAGGTAAGAAATCAAAGAAAATACTGATCGGATAGAAAAGAAAAATAAAGAAAATGTTACGAAACATGAAGGAAAAAATATTGAACTAAGTATGTCTTAGTGTATATATACAACTGTATATAATGATTAAATGATTTATGTATGATCAAATATATGAGGTTTTCCGATTTTGTTCATCCCATTTCCATCTCCTTCAAGTATATCTTATAAGTCCAAAATTGTTTTCGTTCATATTTCTTTATCCTTCCTATTTATGTAAATTTTGTCATATATGTTTCATGTTTAATTTCCCCCTGAAGTGTCCATAATCTAAAAGTTAGTGAGTTTAATATTCTGATCATCTTCTTCATTTTTTTTTGTTTATTAAATGTTCCGTCAACAATATATACTATTATATACCACTATATAATCTAATTTTCTTCTCTGATATATTAGATACATACATCTGCATATTTTTAATAATACATAAGTTGTGACACATATAGTTATATTATTGATTGTCAGTACATATTCATTTCATTAAACTTATTTTTTTTTTCTTATTTTTGTTTCTTAAATGTGTCGTCAACAGTATACTATCATGGTTTTTTCAATGATGGTGACAACTACATTGGTTATAGTGTTTTTGAAATATTAGTGATTGAACATATGTCTTTTTAAGACTTGTGCAATAGTCTTCTATCCAAGTTAGGTAGTTATATTGATATGGATAATATTGATATATACTTTTATACCTTCTGGTGCATATTTGTTTAATTATTATTATATACCATTGCATATTTAAAACAATTTTGTGCTATGACCTATATATACATTTGTATATTTAAAATAATACGTAAGCAATAACACATATAGTTCTATTATTTCTTGTCAGATATGACCAAAATTGCTTAATATGATGATGATCATGTCCTTCAACTAATTGTTTAATGTTATTAATTTTCTTTCTTAAATCATTGTAGTATAGTATACAATATATAATGAACTTATTTTTTAAGTTTCTGGACTCTGGAGCAATTATTTCTTTTTAGGATCAATAGTACACCATGCAAATGTACAACATAAAAAATATCATATAGTTTACAATATATATCATATATTATTAAACATTAAGCATTAACCATCACACACATAATATATAATTAAGTAGCAGATACATAATATTTCATATATGTTATAGTATATATTAAATATCATTAAGCATTAAACATTAAACATCACACACATAATATATTTTTAA
Source organism: Cucumis variabilis (assembly GCA_037974545.1). Lineage (NCBI taxonomy): Eukaryota > Viridiplantae > Streptophyta > Magnoliopsida > Cucurbitales > Cucurbitaceae > Cucumis > Cucumis variabilis. The sequence goes on from JBBPDI010084256.1 coordinate 6,878, forward strand.
GCAAGCAGACACATAATATATCATATATTATACAGTATATATAAAATATCATTAGCAATACCTTTTCCTAATTGTATTGATGTAAATTTGTACTTTCACATAAGGTAGAATTTGTTACAAAATTAAAATACAATGTAAAATATGCACACATACATTGTTATCTAATATTATGTTAAATATACAGAGATATATAATGATTTATTTAAATCAAAAACAGTTTCAGTTACAATACAAATTTGATAAAATGTAATAATTACACATAAGAAATTATTAAATTACGAGAAATATATGAAAAATAATGCAAAACGAAAGAAAGAATGGATGGAGAAAGAGATTGAAAGGAAAGAATTTTTTAACAAAATCACCAAAAGAAAAATAATTAAGGGGTAATTTTGATTATAATATTATAATAATAGAATTAATCACATACCATATTTACATAGAATATCTAATAAATGCAAATCTTAATCATGGTCCATTTTTCTTATTCTATTTTTCTATTTTTTAATATATTATTAATAACAAAGATGGTCATTTGAACCATATATTCGTGTAAAATATCATAGAAAAAAAACATGCACAGCAGAAACCAGATTGAAATTCTACCATAGTTGCGGTTAATAAAATAGAAATCCTAAAACAAAAAAAAGTAAGGTTTTCTTTTAGAATATTTACATTCGAAGCTCCGATTTTTGTTTGAACTACCACCAAGGGTTGACCTACTATCCTCCGAACTTAGTACCGGGGTGTAGGACCCGTTGGATGAAGGAAATGGAAGAGAGAGTGAGATGGAAAAAGAAATGGGCTTGGTATATTTCTTTCTTTTTTTTTAAGTAAAGAAGGAAAAGAAATTCAATTTGTCGTGGGAGCCCAAATTGAAAAGTCAACCCATCAAATGAGTTCAAAGACCCTATTTATAAAGAATTTCCATGCAAAATTGCATATCCATGCAACTGTAAAGTCCAACAACTCAAAGTCCACTAGAGTTATTTGGATTATCCAACAAAATGTTAGATTTTTTCACTAACTTTAGTTAATAGGCCAAATAGTCATTTGGTCAAAATTCAAAGTTTGACCTTTTCAAACCTAAAGTCAAGATTTTGACTTTTTAATATTTTATCCATCTTGACTAATTTTGACCTCTCGAGTATGAATCTACATTTATTTTCTCGAAATTCAAATCGTATTTGAATATATTGTCGGTCAAAGATTGACTTTTCAAAGTCAAAAGTCAACATTTTGACTTTTTATAACTTTGACTATTTTCATCATTTCTGAGCTTTCGAGTATGAATTTGTATTCATATCTTTAATATTTAAATCCCATGTAAACATAAAGATCTATTTCTAATTTGATAACTGACGGCTATATCACACATACTTATCGATTTCTCTCTCACCTAAATTGAACAATTCAACTCATTCCATCATATTGTTCTAAGTTTATTCCATATGAGCTAGCAGGGGAACCTAATGGACCTATAAATCATGGGCTCCAACGATCTGGGTTTAACTGGCTAAACTCTTTTAGATCCAACTAATCAACACTCGTTAACTAACGGGTCATTCCACTAAAGTCTCGTACTTGCACTCTCTTCACTATAGATGTATTTGTGTCCATTTGATATAACCATGATCAGTAAGTTAATTCTTTACAGGTTGCTCCTTAAGTTCTATTGATCCACTATTAAACAATTTGTTTAAGGTCTAATCTATAAACCAAATTCCTCTCGGGCCAATGATAGGGTGGTGCTCCTTGTTCAAGACATGCATACAGTGCATAAGGGAATAACCTATCTACAGACTCTAATGAGGTTAGGAGTGAATTTCATCTTGCACCTTATGTTCTAGCTATCCACCTGATTTTACCCTTGAAATGGGAGGCATATTGGGCCAGTAGTAAAGAGTTGTCCTTACCTATGTAGATTTAAGGATAATCTCATGTGAATAGGAATTCATAGTTAGCTCAGAATTAAGAAAGCAACATTATAATGTAAAAGTGATTATTTCATGGTTTAGTCTTATGTAAACACTTTACATAGGATGCCTCCACTTTCATGTCTCTACATGAACAATTCAAGATCACCTCGTTTGTATTCAATAAAAAGCAGACCACATTCATAGTTTCTCTAAATAAGGCGTCCAACCTTTATTCATATACTATAGACTATTTAGGCTATATATCCAAATTTGATCCACGTTTATGTAGTCTTTATATAAATTTCAAGTTTACTCAAAAATAGCCGAGACTTAGTTTATTGGATTTAAAATTATAGTATTCGATTGCTAAATAACGACTTTTATTGAATAGAATATGATTACAAACTACAAGTTTTAGAACATAAATTCTAACAAAATATAAGCCTATTTAGGACATTTTTTAAAAATTTGGGAAGTTTAGGTCCATCATGTAATATGGTATACCATTTTAGACCTTATTAGTTAAAACCCCATTAAATAAAGAAGTTCTCGATGAACGGTCATAAATTTTAGAGATAACTGTGCAAATAGAAAATTTTTAAATAGCAACTTGAAAAATGACAAAAATCGAAAAAAAAAAAAGAAATAAAAATAGTAAAATTGCCGCTTGCCCTTTTTTTATTAATTATAATAAACTCAAATTTACCCCTGGATATAGGATAATATACATATATTCCAAATATGGTAAATTTGAATTGCTCCAAAAATTACGCAAGATATCGCAGAATTCAAAAAATTATGTAGGATGTCACAGATTTCACAATTTTATGAAGATAGTGTATTTCGCAAACAACATTCAAATTTGGTAAAATCTTAATTAAATATGCTATTTTGGTTCTAGACAATACTGCAGCAACCTCCACCTAAAATAATGTGAAATATATATACAAGATTTTTGGTTTTGTTATGTTTTAAACAGTTTATTAAATAATACATAATATATATTTTTAATAACAGTTTGAATGTAAATTTTAGATCCCCCTCAAAATAATGTCAATTATATATACAAGATTTTCGGTTTTGTTATATTTTAAACAATTTATTAAATAATACATTAAATTCTTCCCTATAATAAGGTAAATTATATATACAAGGTTTTCAATTTTGTTATATTTTAAACATTTTATCAACAATTAATCACAAAAACACTGTAATTCCTTTTTTGAAAAATTACAATTGGTCAGTAAATAGAAATACACTGCAATTTACATGTACTCCAGCCAAATATTAACCATATCTTATTTTTCATTTCACTATTTGCAGGGACTCTTCATCTACATATGTACACTAATAAGTTCTACTATGTTTCAAATTTGATAAACTTGTATAAGAAGGGAATACATTCTATTGGTAGTGTAGATCAAGTTAGGAATATGTACCAAGGCTGCAACGATGGACTCCTTCCCCCCAAGTTAAACGAGAGGCTTAAAAGAAGAGGTTTACTTCATTTTTAGAGAAATAAGCTACTGTTCGTTGCAACGGGTGTGGTAAAAAAGAGGTCAAAATTATAGATCTTGTAAAGAACTCATACATCATTAAGTTTTCGTCTTAACATATCCCTTAGTTTCTTAGTTATCATTTTTAAGTACTTGATTTTATTCTGAAATTGTTAATTAATATTCTTGATTTGCTTAGATGTATGGAAAAAATATATGTTCATGTCCATTGAAAAATACAGTGTATTTCATATATTTTACAACCACCCTAGTATATTGACTTTGCAATTATTCTCTATTGTAAGTTATTCGTATTAAATTCAAGTATCACTCTTTCCAAATTAGATACATTCAAGTTGTCATATTTGAAATTCATGTCATATATTATCATTTAGGGTCAGGATACAATATGTATAGTTAAGATAGTTGCCTTACAGAGTATTTGTCCACTACTACAAAAACAGGCTCTCTTGACGTTTTTAAACTATCAAGAATCACTATTTTTGACGGTTTTAAAACCGTCCTTGAAGCCAGCATCAAGAAAACCAAAGTTCTTGAAGGTTGATAAAAACGTCAAGAATATTGAATTTTGACGTTTTATAAACGTCAAGTATACAGATTTTTATGACATTTTAAAACTGTCAAGAATGAACTTGTTTATGACATTTTTAACCCATCAAACATTGACTTATTTATGACATTTTAAAACTGTCAAGAATGTACATGTTCATGACATTTTAAAACCGTCAAGAATGTACATGTTCATGACATTTTAAAACTGTCAAGAATGCACTTGTTTATGATATTTTAAAACCGTCAAGAGTGCACTTGTTTATGACATTTTATAACCGTTAAGCATGTTTCAATTTTTTTTTATAAAAATTGTAATTGAATTATATTTTTGTTCCTGTATTGTACTTTTATAATTCTGTATAGTTGTATTGTACTTCTATAATCCTGTATAGTTGTCTAGCAATAATTTCATAAATATATATGACGAACAATATTTATCAAATATAATTTCAAAATCGAATATATATAAATAAAACATTTCAGCATATATACAATCATTTCCAAAACTTTATATATATATGAATATTTCATAACATTTACGAAAACGATATAAATAATTTCATTAGATTGTCATGATTTCAACTCAACATCCTAATTAACTAACTTATCCAAAAACTATTTAGCTATAATGAATCTAATCCTCCCATATATGAACTATTCAAAAGAATCACCTATATTATCTATGCATAAAGTTTCAAATAAGCAGTCACAACAAAATATTTCCTACTTCATAATCACAAATTAGTCATAATCACATGTACGAACCCAGAAAGTCAGACAACTCAACTCACACCTCGTCTAACTTGGCCTGTGAATATGATCTTCGTGTATCAATCTATAAACATACAAAATAAATTAAATGAATTAACTCACAATGCAAACAAACCAATTAACTCACAAAAGAAATAGTTTGATATATAACATACCAGAACAAATGATTTCTTAGAGAATTACTACACATTTCCTCATATATATAAGACTTCGATTTAGCATCCAACAATTTGAAAATTTTCTATTGGATTTGGCAAGAAATTTCATCAAACAACTTTACAATGATGTAGCAAGAAAATTTTCATTCACAAGACTTCCTCCAATGGGTTGGTTGCCACTTGAAAGAGAAACAAATGTTATGGCCAATTTTGACTGTGTTCATAAATACAATCTTGTGGCTTTGGAATTCAACAACAAGATTTGAATACTCAACTACCTGGTCTTACCATGATTTTCTCAAATTCTTATCCTATCTTTTATCAAATCATCACCAACCCATACTTATTTGATAACAAATCTTATAACCCTATTACTTTTAATCTATTATTATTATATTTATCATATAAATTTTATACACAGACGAATTCATAATGATCTAGATTTGGCACTAGATAGTTTTGATATTAATTTCTGTCATAGACAAGCATGGACATGTTGCCATTTTAGAGTGTAGGGTTGTTAACTATATTGTAGGTTAATTATTTTGATATATTGTCCTCTTGTTGTTAATAGCATGTGTACTAGTACAATTGCTCCAAGTCAAACATGCTTATAATTTAAATCTTTTGACATGTTTCCTTATTAAGGATTTGCAACTAGAATTTTAAACTTCTAAAATTTCATAAAAAGGACATAATATAATTAGTTCGATTACCTATCAAGTTTCTAATTAAGCCAGCTTCTTACATTGTGGATTTCGAAGGAAAATATGTGAAGAAGTTAGTTTGGTATGGAGAATAGAAAATGCAGAAATTATATAACAGATCACATTGTATTTTTTTGTATAATATATAATGCAAATACACATATAGCCCCATCTAATTCACCCTACTCCTCTCGGTCTAAATCCAATAATAATGCATAGTCATTGAAGTTTTCACATCCAATAACCTTCATATCTCAAATATTATGCACAACTACATTCAATTTGAAATTTACACATCCAATAACCTTCCTATCTCAAATATTATGCACAATCACATTCAATTCAAAATATATATAAAAGTCTAACCTCAACTTAGTGGATGATAGATGAATGGACGGACTGACTATGAAGCGGTCGACGGATTGGGAGAAGAGAGAGAAACCGACAAGCATATGTGGTATAGCCATCGGTTTTTAGATTAGAAATAGAGCTTTTTGTTTAAATAAGATTTAAATACTATAAATATGAATAGGGATTCATACTGGAAAGCTTGAAATTGATGGAAATGGTCAAAGTTGTAAAAAGTCAAAATATTGACTTTTGACTGGAAATGGTCAAAGTTTGACTTTTGACTTGAAAGGTAAAATGACCATTTTACCCTTAGACTAAGTTAGTGGAAAAATCCAACATTTTGTTGGATAATCCCACTAACACTTAGTG
>JBBPDI010084274.1:0-13217 GCA_037974545.1 Cucumis variabilis
AACTTGATATGTTTTCATCCTATGTTATAGATGAATACAATATAATTAAAATATATTTGCATATCAAACATAAAAAAGTTACAAATTATAACAGTTTATTTTAAATATACCTGAGAATCATCGAGAAAGATTGGATTATCTTCGCTTGATCTTACTTTCTTTATCTTGGACCCAAGACATCTTTCACTTCGTCTTACCATTTTCTACACTGTCAACATTTAACATGTAAAGCACATTGCATTGTCAATTAATTTAAATAAACTCAGAGTATCAAATGGGAAGTTTAGTTGTAGGTTAAACCAACTCAGAGTACATTTCAGTTCAACCCTTAAAATCAGTCTTCAATAAACAATAGAGTATGTCACAATAAAAAATTCATTTTTGCATTTGGTCAAGAATTAGAGTATCGAATATATACCTAATGAACCTAATGTTTATACCCAATATATGTAGGAAAATAACGAAATACGAGTGTCCTACGAAGTAATCTTCTTCACGCTAAAACGTAAAAAAAACCTAGAATCTAACACATGCAAAATTTCTATTTTGTTTCTTTTTCTGTTTAGACAAATATCATGAATATATGTAATATACCTCATATATCGTTTGTATTGAATATATACAACCTAACCTCAAATGTTTTGGCTGTCAGAAAACAAATAAACTTTACCGCCGTCGGGTACCTTCTTCTTTACGTTTGGAAGCGTTGGTATTTCAGAAATGCGAGGGGCTTTTTTTCGACTACAATGGAGGAAGGATGAAGATTTCTTTGAATATGAAAAGTGAGAAACCGTTCCAATATTTACCAAATCTATTGACCCACGATCTTCTTTATTATTTTATTATTTTTTTATAAATTAACAATTCAAAATAAAACTAAATGGGCATAAATGTAATTTGGGCCTACTTTTGTGTAATATTATGGCCCATTTAGGACATTTGTGAAAAAATATAATCAACTTGTGTTTTCTTTGTAATATCCTATATTAAATTAGGCTATATGAGTTAAAGACCCAAAAAAAAGCTTCATTTAGACGAAATGCTAAGTATGACCCAAATCCATATGGTTAAGCCCATGGGATCAACCAAACCCAAGCCTATAAAGCCCACCAAAGAACTCTATAAATAGAAAAATTCTCTTTATTTGTGGGGAGAGATTTTTTTTTGGCTCCAGAGAGCTTAGAGAGAATTCTCCTAACAAAAAGAAGACTCGGTTGCTCTTGAAAGATTGAATTAGTCCTTGAAGCTCAAGTTCCTTGGAAGATACAAATATTCATTCGAGTACGACTTTAGGAACATCACGCGCTCCACTTCCATACATCAAGTGTTCGCATTTGACCGAGAGAGAATAAGAAGATCAAGCCTAGAGATCAAACCACATTATATCAAATCAACATAAGTTCAATTCCAAAAACACATTTCTCCAAAAATCTCATTCGAACAAATTGGCACATCCAGTGGACCACTCTACCTCTCATCTGATCTCTCTCATCATCCAAATATCAAGCAAACCAATGACACTGAAGAAAGCCACATCCAAATCTTATGTTGTGAGTGACGCTGACACGCAACTTGTCATCCACAAATGTTCAAAAGGGATCATCTAGGAATAGGATCAAGGTTTTATCATTGCTCAAAGCATTCTTAAGAAATTGATGGAGCCTCCTAAAGTTGGAATTTTTATCAAGAAAAACCCCTTATAGGATAACTCTGATTCTGCCTCAAGAAAGACAAAAAGGGAAGCAGACCCTGATGTAATGTCTATCATGATGATTGATGTAATAGTCGAGGCTACCATGGAAGAGATGAAGAGGAAAACTAATCTTCTGATGAAAGCTGTTGAGGAACGAGACCACAAAATTGCAACTTTGAAAGAGCAAATGTAGATTCGTAAAACTACTGAGTCGAGTTAAACTCCTATTGTGAAAACTAGTGACAAAGGAAAGAATATGGTGCAAGAAAACTAACCATGACAACAATCAGCTTTTGTTGCTTCCCTTTTAGTCCAACAACTATAGGATATGATCACGAACTTTATTTGAGATTAGTATGAAGGGTTATCCCTTACTTCTTTATGTACTCTAAGTCGTACACCAAAATAATTGACAACTTGAGAATGTCTCTTGGGTACCAGCCTCCAAAATTCTAGCAATTCAATGAAAAGGGCAACCCGAAGCAGTACATCGACCACTTCGTTGAAACATATGAGAATGCATAATCAAAAGAAGATTAGCTAGTTAGGCAATTTGTTCGAAGCTTGTAAGAAAATGCTTTTAAGTGATACATAGATCTGAACCCCAAAGTGATTAATAGTTATAAACAACTAGAAAGAGAGTTTGTAAACTGCTTCTATAGCACCAGACTTACCATAAGCATGATGGAGCTTACAAACATAAAATAGTGAAAGGAAGAGCCAGCCATCGACTACATCTACTGATATGGAGAGCTCTAAGTCTTGACTACAATGATCACTTACCAGATTTTCATATGTAGAAATGTGCACCCAAGGTATACACTAGGAACTTTTCTAGATTCTGCAAGGATTAAAGCCTTGCACATTCGAAGAGTTGACAACTCACGCTTACGATATGGAGTTGAGCATCGCCAATAAGGGAACTAAAGATTTTCTTGTTTCTAAAGTAAATGATATATAAGAAAGAGATGAAGGTTTTAAAAAGATAGTGAAAAGCGTCGTGAGGAAACTATGGTCGTAAACACGATCCCGCTGAAGTTCTTCAAAAGGAAGGAAGTGAAAGATGAAAAGAAAGATAATAGAGGTAAGAGACATCGTTTGAATTTAAAGGAAAAACAAGAAAAAATTTACCCATTTCTTGATTCAGATATTACAGAAATGCTAGAGCAATTATTGGAGAAGGAGCTAATCCAACTGCCAGAATGAACGATCTAAGCTAGTAAAAAATAGATGATATCAACTATTGCGATTAGATCATCAGTCACCTTGCAGAGAAATGTTTTGTGTCAAAGGAGCTAATTCTAAGGTTGGCTTATGAGGAAAAAATCGAGCTAGACTTGGAGGAAATAGCTCAAATAAACCATGTTGTAATGATGATAGTGTTAGATGCTTCTCCATCGACATCGATTTTTGAGTAAAAGGGAAAGCTTGGTCCAGTTTGGGACCTTTGAGCCTATAGTTGTCCAGTTCTGTTAGAAAGTAGCACCAAAGGATCTTCAAAGAAAAGAAAGATCGATCGAAGAAAACGATGAAGGAAGGATAGTTGTGACCCGTCGAAAAAAATACACTCAACTCCAACCATCCCTCCTACTAAAATTATAGAAGAGGAAAGAGAGCCTAAAAAAAATAAGAAAAAGACTTGGAAGCCTAAGCTCGTGCATGAGGAAGACAAGGATTTCCCTCGACCTCAGTGCTTAGTAACCTTGGCAGAATTCCTTCCAACAAACTTTCTTTATGATCATTAGTATAAAGCTTCATAAGTCGTTATGTGCTATCAACACGAAAGAGGAAGAAAGCATCCTTTTAAGATCACTAGAGGTGGAGGGAGTGTCAAATGACCAGTTGAGGTTCAATGTAAATGATATATTATCACTTCCTGAAGAAACCAAAAGCATCCTTATTAATGCATTTTTAAATTCAGAAGCATCAAGTTTTAGTGCTCCGACCTCTATGACACACAAGACTGCTCCTTATTGTATGTCTATAGGCTTTTTAGATGAGGATTTGTCATTGAGATCTAAACTTCATTATAGGCCTTTGTATGTTTTTTAATACACTTGAGAATAGATAGGTAATCGAATTAGACACCTTGATGGACGAACTCTCAAATAGCAAGTTGGTAATTCAAAGTTTCAACCGAGGCAACAAAGAGCAATAGACATGATATGCTTAGAGCTCACAACTGGCTACCTAAAAGCCAATGCATTGTTTCATGTCATAGACTCAAGGACCACTTATAAGTTATTACTAGGTCGTCCTTGGATTCATGAGAATAGAGTAGTAACTTATAACCTCTTTTATTATGATAATGAGGTTAAAATGTATAAGAAAATGATCAAAGCATGTGACTTACGTTGTAAATACATAAGTATTTAGAAATACATCTTACATAGGTATCATGCCTGTTTTACGCGATTGTCATGTTTAAAAGCAGGATAAGTGGACAAGAATAAAGGAGAAATCAAAAAGCACATCTCGCGCACAAGTCACACGATGGAAACTTATCTGTCGAATAACATCTTTAGACGAAAAAACATGTTATCATGTGAGGAAGGCTCACTAGAAGACAAGAATGGTAGTTGGAGTTATGTGACTTCATAGGACTGAGGTTAGGCTGACACGCTCAGAAGAGTAGAAGCTTTCCACCTAAAGTTGCCTATAAAAGCACTTCATCCTTACCAAGAGAAGTAGGTCTGAAAAGGCCATTGAGAGGCCTGCGTAGGCCAATTTGGGGTCTGAATAGACCAAAACCCAAAAAGTTGGTGGCAAGAATTAGCCTCACCACCGTTTGTACATCATTCCTTCATCTTCTCCGACCAGATTATAACACGAAATCTTAGAGTTTGAGAGGAGAAGAGTCCATCTCCCGTTCCCCCTAACTTGTATTTCATTTTCTTCCTTTTCCATTTTACTGTTTCTTTATATTGTATTCAATTATATTGTTTATTGGCCAAAGGCCTTCATTCTTTAATATATTGTATCTTTGTACACTTTTTAATCCATCCATGCCTATACTGCTCATTTGTCTTTGTGTTATTTGTAGTTTAAGTTTATGATGTGTTCTCAATAAGTAATATTTATTCATACCACTTAGTGTGTTAGCCGAGCTACATTCTACACTTGGTCAGTGTATGTCGTCAACTGCCCGAGAGGGTGAGTAGAAAAGACGTGGCTAACACTCGTAAGAAAGAGTTTTCTCAACTTGGCGTGGGGACTTCCTTCATTTGTATCCCAAAAGGTGAACAAGTGTGAACTAAGACATCGAGAGTTTGTTATCTTTAAATACGAAGCACTCTAAGTAGAATAAATAATTATTATTAGAAATAAACCATTTAGCTAGCCTTAGTCATTTGGATCCCCAAAGGAGACCAAATGTGATGTTCAATGACTCTGAGAGAAGCACGCCTTAATCATAAGATAACTTGGTCAGTTATATCGCATCGAGGTAGTTATATAACTTATTCACCTGATAACATGCGACCTTCCTTCACCGCCTTCTTTATGCAAGTTAGTTCGCTCAACCCTTCATCTTGCCATAGTTTATTCCCTTGTTCACGAGTCTCTAGGTGTAAGTAAGTAACCTTAGTTATTTCATTATTATTTTGATTCCATCGTCATAACGCCTAAATGATAAGTAGACTCTAAAACTAATGTCTTGAAACAATTCTCTATGTTCGACCCTGGATCACCCAGATAAGCCTACTGTTTTGCTTGCATTTGGACAATCAGTAGGAAAACTTGTACTCAACGAGGACTTACGTATATGCGATGAAGAGGTACATAGTGAGCATTTCACATGCTATGATCATGTCCCGTGACTTATCGTCTAGAATTAAGCACACAATATAGAAAGATATGATGAGCACATTACACGTATGAACCTACTTAGTGAAATATTGCAATCGCATTACACTAATGTGAAATTAACTACTAAATCCCAGTGGAGAAATCAACAAACCACTTTGACACTACATTGGTGCTTTAAATTTTACTAAGACAGCTTAAAGAAGGTTAAAGTCGACTCTAACCCGTTCTTAGAGGCTAAGTCTCATTTTGCAGATATGAAGTTTTATTTAAAGAATAATAATATCTTAGAAGCTATACATGCAGAAATGTCCCCTATAAATTAAAGAGAAGATAATTCTTCACTTGCAAGCACAAGAAAGGAACCACATGAAGATACATGTACCTTTAACTCTAGAAAGGGTGAGGCATTCGGTAGCACCACAAAAAGTACAAACTTAAAAGATGAAAAGGCTTCAAACCTGTTAGTCTTGCATTATGTCACTTAGTCGACGCGCAAGAAAGGCGAGTCACCATTTGTGGAGTGCATAAAAGGCTTGAAGGTTGGTGATGTCGAAGTCTTAAATGAAACCGCTGGCTAAGATAATAAAGCATGAGATAAAGTTAAACCTGACAGAAGCAAACATTCTTCAAAGACAGACGAAAAACGGATTCGACCCTAAGGCTTATAAATTTGGTGAAAGCAAGTTATCACTTCACCAGCTCATGCCGAGTTCAAAAGCTTGAAAACTTATGAACAACCTAAGCTCTCTTCAATCTAAAAGAAGCTTTTACGGGAAGGATGAGCTATACCAGTGTCAAGAAAAGGACTTGAATACAAGTCACCAAAGCCGATAAATATAACTAGAAAGGGTATGGGAAGAGTGGTTGACAACAATCATAAAATTATAAAGAAGGTCGATAATACGGAAGAAAAGGGAAGCGATAGTCAAAGAACCTCAACATTCGACCAAATTAGATTGTTCATGCACCCCAGTATTTGAAAGACTAAGCATGGTGAAGGTATAAAGAGAAAGTCACCAGTCAATGCCTAGCCTTAGCTGGCATTCAGCCTTTTGAAAGCAAACTACACACTCTAGAAAAAAGAAAAACATATGTCAAGCCTCAGTGAGTACAAGATCATCAACCTTTGAAAGGCTAGGTGTGGCTAACAAGAAAAATGTACAAGTGCCCCGTGCACCAATTTTTTATCGTCTAGGGTATGGAGGCCCATACGTCAAAACTGGTTCCAACATAGGTACAAAGAAGAAGAAATTGACATCTCACACATCAGTTTGGCATCGTATTAAGCATAAAAATGTCAAAAATTGCCTTTGTAAGGAGTTTTCTTGTGAGGAAAAGGGAGAAAGAAAAATTTGTAGTAATGTTCCTTCCCAAATTAAAAGAAAAATCTTTGTTACTCTTAATACAAGACAAGGCTCATTGAAAGTGAAAATACGTGATGTTATATTAACTAATTCTAGAAAGGAAGACTTGGAATAGAGAGAAGGTGAAACTTTATATCATCACATTGCCATCATTGAAGAATCAAACATTGAAACTTCTGAAGAAGATGCGAAAGATGCTCCACAAAGTTTAGATGATGGTGGCTAATCTACCATAGATGAGCTAAAAGAGGCAAATCTTGGTACAATAGAGGAATCACATCGAACTTTCATTAGTGCATCTCTCTTTAGTGAAGAGGAGGATAATTACACGAGTTTGGTCATCGAGTACAACGACATCTTTGCTTGGTCATACAAGGAGATGTTGGGACTTGATCCGAAAGTAGTAGTTCATCATCTCAAAATCAAACTAGGGTATCGATTGATAAACTAAGTGCAGCGACGCATTCGACCAGAAGTTATTCCCTAAATTGAGGCTGAAGTCAACGATATAATTGAATTAGGATTATTCGCGAGGTTAAATATCCAACTGGGATAGCAAACATTGTCCTTGTAAGAAAAAAGAACGGACAACTTCATGTTTGTGTAGACTTTCTTAACCTGAATAATGCATGCCCTAAAGATGACTTTCCTTTGCCCATCCCAAAAATCATGGTTGACGCAACCACTGGATACAAGGCGCATTGCCCTTTATGGATGGATCGTCTTGATATAACCAAATATGGATAAACCTTTCGAATGAAGAAATGATAGTCTTCAGTTCTCCAAAGGAAATATATTGTTACAAGGTGATATCCTTCAGATTAAAGAATGCTTATGCTACTTATCAACGCGTTGTGCAAAAAGTGTTTGATGATATGCTACATAAGCATGGTGAGTGTTATGTTGATGACCTACCTTGTGGTCAAATCCAAGAGATGATGAGACCATTTGAAGGATCTAAAAGTTATGTTTAACTACTTTGAGAAAATATCAACTTAGGGGTCGAGATAGACCAGTTCAAGATTGATGTCATTTAGAAGATGCCAAGGCTAAAGAGTTTGGATGGCCTAAGAATTCTCTAGAGATGTCTGGCTTACATTTGAAGGTCCATTTTCAACTTGCTTGGTCTGTGTCAACCTTTCAAAAGTTGATAAGAAAAAGAGAAAATTTTGTGTGATATGAGACTTGTTAGAATGCCTTTGATAGCATAAAAAAATACTAGCTTAGTCCCCTAGTACTAGGAGCTCCGATACTTGGCAAATCATTGATACTGTACATTGTTGCACAGAAAAGGTCACTAAGGGCATTGTTGGCACAAGAATATGAGAAGAAAAGGGAACAAGCTCTCTACTATCTAAGCAGAACCTTAGTTGGGGTCAAATTTAAGATTCTCCCATCGAGAAAATGTGCTTTACACTTTTCTTTACCATCGATAAGTTTAGGTATTATATATAGGCCTTCACGGTTCATCTAGTAGCAAAGGCGAACTTTATAAAGTACGTTATGTCCAGGCCAATCATCTTTGGACGCTTAGCCAAATGGGTGGTTATGCTCTAGCAATAGGACATTGTCTATATTCTACAAAAAGCAATAAAAGGATAAGGGTTGGTAGATTTTTAGCAGATCACCAAATTCCATCAAATTGGAAGTTATGTGAAGACTTGCCAAATGATGAAGTATTTTTCATGAAAGTTATGGAACCTTAGACTATGTACTTTGATGATACAACATGAAGAAATGATGCTGGCAGATATCGTCCTAGCTGAATATCAAGCTTTGATAATTGGTCTTCAAATGGCATTGAAGATCGGAGTATCATTCATTAAAATTTATGATGATTCGAAGTTGATAATCAGTTAACTCTTGCTTCAACATGATGTGAAACATGAAAACTTGAAGTCGTATATCGCTTATGCTTGAAAATTTATATAAAGGTTTGACAATATAATACTGGAACATGTCCCTAAAGTAGAAAATAGTTAGAGGGTAGACGCATTGAAAAATTTGACCACTGCCTAATTGACGATACCAGATGATATAGCTATGAATATACCGTTTTTTCAATTGTGGATAATTATTTATTTAGGCTAAAGTCCAATTAAGCA
Source organism: Cucumis variabilis (assembly GCA_037974545.1). Classification (NCBI taxonomy): domain Eukaryota; kingdom Viridiplantae; phylum Streptophyta; class Magnoliopsida; order Cucurbitales; family Cucurbitaceae; genus Cucumis; species Cucumis variabilis. The sequence continues at coordinate 8,970 of JBBPDI010084274.1, forward strand.
AGAAAAAAATCTTAATTTAGCCCAAATGCCAAATATGACCCAAGTCCATGTGGTTGAGACCATGGGTCTAATCCATGGACCAACCAAGCCCACTCGAGATCTCTATAAATAAAGAAGTTCTCTGCATATTTAGGGAGAAATTTTTGGCTCCAGAGAGCTTAGTTAGAATCCTCTTAACAACAAAAAGACTCAGTAGCTCTTGAAGACTAAATCACTCCTTGAAGCTTAAGTTCCTTCGATATATAGATATTCTTCTGACTATGATTTTAGGAACATCACGCGCTCTGCTTCCATACATCAAATGTACGCATTCAACGAAGAGAGAATCGATGATCAAGCACTAGAGATCAAACCACATCACGTCAAATCAACAAAAACACAACATCAACACAAGTTCAACTTCACGAAACACGTTTCTTCGAAAACCTCGTGCTAACAACGATAGACTTAGTAGCTCTTGAAGACAATCATATTTATTTGTGTCTATCAGATAAACACTTATTGTAGTCTATTTTAGTATGTTATGATTTATCACAAATAGATTGTGAAATTTTACTATATTTATAAATATTTACAGAAGTTCTATCATTTAAAATAATTTTCATCTTTCAATTGATATAAAAATATTTGATTTAATTATATTTTTTAAAAAAGAATTTAATTCTACTTTTTAATATAAATATGATTATTATTTTTAGGGATGTTACATCCCTGAACATAATGTTAAAATCATTTACATACTGAAGTTCTACATAGCTATTATTACATGTCAATTATGTGAATGTTGTCATAAACTATGCATTTTATTATTATTATTTTTGTTAACTTTATGTCAATTGCCTTATAATAATAATCAAAAGACTTTTCAAGAATTTTTTTTTGAAAAGATAATATTATTATAAAACAATAAGGAGGACCTCATGGCCTGGGGCCAAGGCATAAGAGTGGATAACACTCACACAGACATGCAGAAAGCAAAAAACCAAAAGAAAGAACACCAACCAAAGCAACAAAATTAAGAACAATAACAACATAAAAAGGAAAAACAACACCACAAAACAAAGTAATCGAACAAAGGAATAACAACCCCACAGCCTGAAGACAAGCAAAGAAAGGAAAGACGAAAAGAAAACCAACTAAATAAGATCATGGGCATTCTCACACACCAAGAAGCAACATGAGCACAAATGCAAGAACGGATGAGCTGAAGCAGAACCATAGGTTCACAAGCCTGACCTCCATGGAGACGATGATTATGTTCCTTCCAGATAAAGTAAATTGTAGCACACCAGAGAACACGCCACAACTTTCTCCTCACACCCTTTCCAATATTCTGATGACAAATCCAATACAACTCAACTTTCCAATACCCAATCCTATGGGATGAAGCCATAACCTGAAGGACTCTAGACCAAATTTCAAGAATATTTTCTTTTGACAAAATTAAAAGTTTCAGATATAAAGATGAAACTTTTCTACCACCAAAGTTGTATTTCCAAATTTGTATAATAAAACTTAGTACATAATATTTTTAAAGTTTAAATCATATTTTAGTCTCTAAATTTTATAATTTGTTCAATTTTGGTCCCTAAATTTTCAAGAACATATGTTTTGATTTTTGCACTTTTAAAAATAGCATATTTTGGTTCATGTCGTTAGGATTTTGTTAACTTTTTAACAGATTAATGAGGTGACCTCTATACGTGGATTACTAGCCTGCTAAATAAAATGATCACTCTTAAAAATTTAAGGTTTTAATTTTTTATGATATCAGATAGTAAATTAATGTTTTATTGAAGAACTCAAAAGGTCACTTTGCTTTCAAGTTTTTGATCGTTACCATTTTGGGACATTAACATTCTCCTTCACTTTCTCAATTCATGCTAGATATAATTTCATCCACGTACAAATTTTCTAAGGTCTCAAGTTTAGGATATTTTGTGATTAATCGAAGTATTTTCCTCTTCCTCCCAATCCTCTCTTCTTCTTTTTTTCTTTTTTTGGGATTGATTAATGGAATTTTTTTTAAAATAGTAGATTTTACAAAATATTTACAACATATCGCAAATTCTATCACTGATATTCATTGATATGCTATAGTGATAGAAGGTTATCAGTGATAGAATGCAAAATTTTGCTATAGCTTGTAAATATTTTAATTTATTTTACTATTTTTAAAAATTTCCCTTAAAATGATTCTACTATTATAAATTTTAAAAATGTATGTTTTAGTATCTATTTTTTTTATAAAAGCTACTATGATCCCTATTGTTAGAATTTCATTAGCTTTTTAATGGAATGATAAAGGGAAATTGTCAAAAATAGTAAATTTGACAAAATATTTATAACATATAGCAATACTTTTAGATTTTATCAATAATAGATATTGATAATTATTGATAGACAGTGATATGAGTCTCTTAGTGGCTATCATTAATAGAATTCAAAATTTTGCTATAGCTTGTAGATATTTTAATTTATTTTGTTATTTTTAAAAATATCCCTTGATTAATTGTGGAAATATTTATTCGTAAATTCTAGAGTTTATTTTATATGTGAGTTATACTTATTTTATTTTTTTAGTTTATTTAACTTTTTCACACCAATATATATGTCAATTCTAATTTATTTTTTAATTCTCCTCAATGATTTTTTTTATTTGCTTCAAGATTCCACTTTGAAAAAAATGTTGGGGGAAGAGACACGAGAAAGTTACATTTTGGAGAAATAAAGAGAGAAAATTACGTTTTGGAGAAAAAAAAGAGAACAAAAATAGTTTTTGAGTTTATTTGATTCATGTGTGTTGATTATGCTTATGTACTATCATTAAAGATTTATAGGAAAAATTAGGAAAATTTCTTGATTATTTTATCAATTTAATTAACATGAAGAATCTAAAGTTGGGTCATCAAAATATAGACTTCATTTTATCATTGGAGCCTTTTTAAAAATAGCAAAATAATTTAAAATATTTACAAGCTATATACATTTTGACAATTTATAAAATGGTTAAAATTATTTTTTTTTGTGTTAGGGTATTTTCAAACAAGATTTTAATTAGTCAAAATTATTTAGATCTAGTTTGATAAAAGTTTGATTTTTTTTCTATTTATAATTTTTTTAAAAAGAATTGTTTATTGAAAACAAAAACCATATATATTTGGGTTTTTTTCAAAAAATAGAACAATGCACAAAAATATTTACACTGTCTAAAAAAATCTGAAAAGAGAAAAAAGCCCACAAGCCCATAACATGAAATAACAAAAATATCCCGCGATTGATCGATTACACATGTGTGAAAAAAATGATTTTGTATCAAGTCTAAACGATCTTTGCACAAAGTCTAAACGATCTTGTATCTTTGTACCAAGTCTAAGCGATCTTATATCCTTATACCCAACCTAAACGATCTTCTTGTACCCTTATACCCAGCCTAAACAATCTTGTACCATTGTAATTAGTCTAAACGATTGTGTATTAAATCTAAATAATCTTGTATGGATTTTGTACCAAAACTTAACGATTTATCATTAATAGGATCTATTTAGGATAAACAACTGATCGTTTATATATTGGTATAAGATCGTTTAGATCCTATACTAATATTGATTAGATCTTATACCAAGAAGAAAAAAAAAGATGAAAGATGGAAGAAAAAATTCTGAAAGAGAAAATAAAAAAATTACAGACAAGAACCAAACTATGAAAAATGAAAAGTAATAATACGAAAAAAAAATTAATAATATAAAGAAGATAAAAATAAATAGCAAAGAACTTTTTAAAATTAATAATACAAAAAAAAAAACTGAAAAATTCAACAAACAAATATGAAATTTATAAAAAAATTAATTAACTACTTGTGCTTTTCTTAAATTGTTATACGTGCCTAAATAGTTACCATTTTTGTTATGTTTATATAAATTTACGTATATATTTTGTAATTGATTTTGTTTTCTACCCAAAATGTATTGTTTTAAAGTTATTTTATTTTATTTTTTATCTTCAACTTTCTTTGTAATTTATTTTTTTTTATTGAAATAAAAAAGTGAACAGGCATACTTATTTTTGAAAAATTATTTCCAAATAACTGTGATAGAGAAGACGAGGATGGACACGTGGAATAATGATAGTGGTTGAGATCCAGGGCGGTTTTTGTATAAAATCCCCGATCTGTAATTTAGAAATGGGTTTGCAAAAATGGGATCCCAGGCCAAAATGAGCATCAGCATCCCTTCCACCGCCAAAAGC
>JBBPDI010084286.1:0-13214 GCA_037974545.1 Cucumis variabilis
CTAAATCTCAACTTTTTCAAAATCAATCCTATTTTTCATTTTCTATCTCATTTTTAGACTATTTTTGGCAATTTCCCTACTTTTTTTTTTCTTTCAATTTTGTTGTAAATAGATTCGTAAATTTAAGTAAAATAATAACATTGTACACCTTAAAAATTGTCTTTCAATTTTCTCTTCTTCTCTCTTACTTTTTATCTACTTTTTTGTTACTATTTTCTAGCTCCTCTCCTATATGTTTATGTTGTTCAAGTAAAAAAAAATCTCAAAAAGAAAAGGGCTAATAATTAATTGAATCCAAACTTAATATATAGATACAAAATTATTTTGATCTTTCTCACAATTCTCACTTTTTGAAAATTGAAGATTCCTCGAGATAAAGATTCCTCAAGATGAAGATGAAGATTGAAATTGTTTATAGTAAAAAACTACTTGTTAATTTATATTTTTCTGTGTTTTCATTATAGTTTCTACTTTTTTAATAACTCAACCATTTATAATATTTTCTGTCCATAGAAGATACTCAACTTCGTTTTTTTTTTTTTTGAAATTTTAGTTTATCCAAAAAGAATGAGATGATTATTTTGATTAAATTATTTAGTTCATTTTCTATAAGATGATGAAAAAAATGTTATGATTAATAAAGTTTGAAGTGTGGCTATGAAGGTCGTCAACAAAAGTAATTACAATTGTTTACAAATTTATATCACAACAAATCAAAAATAAAAATAGAGAACCTCTTTGCGCTTGAAATTTGAAAGTTGTTACATTTGTTTGAAATTGTATTCAAATATATATTTTAAAGAGAGATTTGTTCAGAATAATACTATTTAAAGAAAATTATTGGACAAAATTTGAAAAGGGAAGAGCATTTTTATTCCACAATTCCAATAAATCTAAATTTTGGACATTAATATATAAATTAATTGATAATTTGTGAACAATTAGTTTTAAAATATTAACAAATGTTACTGACATTATATCAATTTTTTTCACCACACATTGATTTTTCAACAATTATTGAAATGAAACAATTAAAACATAATTGAGAAATAATTTAAACAATTAGATAATGTATTTATTTTAATCAATTATTATATGAAACTAATAGTATTGTTTTTTTCTTGACTTTTTTTAAAATCCAGTTAATATACTTCCCAAGGTTGAAAACCTTCCTTAAATGAATTCTTGACATTTCTACAAAATAATCAATAGGTTACACTCTTAATTTTCATATAATAAATTATAATATCTAAATAGTTAATTAAATTAGTTACATCAAATACGTAAACTTTGAAATAAAAATATATGTAAAATATTCTTTTACTCAATATCTTTTAGAATTTAGTTGAAAAAGTTAAATGTAATTCTTAATTACTATATACAATTTTTTAATTTAATTAGTTTCTTAAATATATGTTTTAATATTTTAAATATTTTTGACAACTTCTATTGCATTAAAAAATGCTAAGATCATGTAGATTTATTGTTAAAATACTTAGAGTTTTAGAGAGAAAATGACATTCAAGATAAAAATAAAAAATAAATAAAATAAAAGTTCTACTTTTTTATTAAAAAAAATGTATCAACTCATTCACCAATCATTTTATTGCATAAGTTTATCAACATTTTCAATCTTATAAATATTTTCTTGAGAATTAAATCATGTTCAATTATATTATATAAAAATACATGTGCAAATGTATATGTTAATACCGTATGTACAGTATATATAAAAGCTTGGATGAAAACAAACAAATTTCTTCCATTTTTGACATTTCTTTAGAAGTAGCTTTTACAATTAGGTAGATGACAATGTTGTCCTTTCCTATTTTTATGCTAATTGAAAAAAAATGAGATGATTTTATGAATTGATTGGGTTAATTGCAACATATGAATAACTAATAGCTTAATAAAATCAATTGTAACATATATTAAAACTGATTAGGTTAATTGTAACATATGAATAACTAATAACTTAATAAAACAAAAATTCTTTCCAACTTTTAATAGCTCAAGAAAATTTTAAAAGTTGTAACTAATGAACACTTTTATAGTTAGGGAAGTAAATAAGTTCATCTTACAAATGAAAACGATTAATAATCTATCTAATTATTAATTCTTACAAAAAAATACAATACATGAGGCTTTAGAAATTCTCAAAAGTTGTAACTAACGAACACTTTCATAGTTAAGGAAGTCAAAAAGTTCATCTTCTAAATGAAAATAATTAATAATTCATTTAATTGTTAATTTTTACACAAAATAGATCAATGAATGACTTTAGAAATTCTTAAATATAAATACCTTTAAAAGCTCTTTTTCTATATCAATTTTGGATAGCCTTCCAAATAATCCAAATAAGAAGGAATATCTTAGTTTCATTGCATGTTTTTGTGGGTTGTTCATTTTCTTTCTATTCTCTTTTATTTTTTGGTTTTTTATGCCTTTCTGGATGTGTTTATTTTAAAAATATATCTTTTGAAAATATTTTACATTTCATGTATATTTTAAGCTGATACATAAAATATGCAAGAACATCTCCATTGAGTGAAACAAAATCAATCTATGTAATAAAATAAAAATGAAACACAAATATCACATGAATGATACGTATTAAAAACTAGTTATATAAAAGGGGTAAGTGGAGAAACATTTAATTTCCTTTTTTTGTCCTTTTAATTATTGGTTAAACTAATTTTATTAATTAGTTATGGGTTTAAAACATTAAATAATTTTATTAAAAAACTATATATTCACATCAATGCAGTTTTTAACTATTTATTTTGACTTTTAGATGAAATATAGAAAGAAAATTTCTACTAATTAAATAATATTAAAAAAACCTAAAAATTGGTCAATGAGAAAAAATGAAGGTTTTTTTTTCAAAAATAAAAAAAATTGACTAACTATTTATTCTCTTTGAACCCTAAACTATTTATACTCGATCTCATAAAGTTTAAATATTTTCGTTAAATTTTCTACTTTTTGACAATTTTCCAAAACAAATCTCTACCTAAAAAATAATAATAAAATAATAATAAAATATTATCTAAAAGTTATAATTTAGTTCATCAGATAAACTTTAAAAATATGTGTGTAAAATGAATAAATTTCAATACATTTAAAAATATATATTCACTCAAATGGAACAATTTTTTCAAAAAGAAAATTAGATTTTTAATATTCAAAGGAACAAACTTTTTAAAAATATATATAATAGTTTTCTCACATATCAAATTTCTTTAAAAGAAGTCATAGATTTGTAAAGATTACTAAGTTCTACTTATGAATTTTTTTTTATGAATGATAAATCATTCCGTTATCTTTAATAATTTTAAGATTTGATTTTAAAAAGAAAATATTCACTTTAATATATAATTTTTTTTAAAAAAATAACCTTATATATAAGAATGTCAAGACTTAAATTTAGATTAAAATGAATTAAATTTGAATTCTCTATAAATATAGTAAATTGTGCTTAGGATTTATAAATTTCTGATCTTTTATTTTTATTTTTTATATTTCTTTAACAATTTTAGTTTTTGTATAAGTAGATATTGACATTTAATCTATTTTTTTATAATTGTGACAGACATATACTTTTATTTTATTGTTTTTTTTATATATATGTATTAAGTTTTAAAGATTTGTTGTTCTTTTAAGAAGACACCTATCGTGTATAGACTTTTAATTTTCACTCTTCAAGTATTCGAACTTACTTCATTACATTTTATATTTATTTTATATTTATGTGAGTTTTATTTTAATTTATATATTTAAGGTTAGGAAGCACTAACAAAATGCGTAGCTCTAACTACTATATAAAATGAAAAAAACTGACTTCCTTTTGGTGATTAGTTATAGAGTCATTCTAGATAATTTCACATTCAAATTTTTTGAAAAAGTATCATCTTCACCTATTATTTAGCACACACCTAATATTGAATTTTTTTTATAAAAAAATAGATTTAGATAGAAAACAAAAAAAAATAAAAAATAAAAGATTTGGTAAGGAACAAATATATATATATATATATATATATATATATATATATATACTCCTAATATTCTATGTTTGTGCAAGGAACCATTTTTTAAAAAATAATAGACTTTTAGTTATTTATGTAGCAAACTATCATAAATATTAATACAATAATATAGATGTTCATTAGTGTGCTTAGTGACCATATAATCACATGTCTTTCCATCAAACATCAACACTCATGTTATGTAATCCATCTTATGCTGCCAAATTACCTATAAATATAAATAGTGGCATTTGGTGGGTGTGTAAGTATATAAATATTGGTGAGAATTTCATAAGAATTGAAATTTTTTTAATTTTCTTATTTCTTTATTTTATCATTTATTTTATCATTTATTTATTATTTATATTATATATTATTATTTTAATATTATATTTTTTGTTTCCATATTTGGATTGTGTCCTGTTTTCACAATACAAACAATTTTTTTTAAAAAAATAACAAATTTAAAAACATAATTTAAAAATAGATTCTAATTTTTTTTAGATAAATTAATATTACTCCATACAAAGTTGTGGAAAAACCTTAGTTTTCCCTATTTGCCTTTTATTATTTTATTTAATATCACACTAAAAAAAGAACAATAGATCATAAATATATCTGCAAGGGAACAAAAGGTTTAATTATATTAATATTACACTTTCTAAAACTATTTTTTAAAAAATAAGACATTTTAAAAATTATTTACTAAAATAAGATTGTTTTTGCTTTTTCTATTTTCTCTCTTATTATGAAAACTCGTCCAATTCTTTTTTTTTCTCCTCATTCCTTAAAGACTCATCCATTTTTTTTTTAAATTTTTCATAGAAAATTTTATCTTTTTCTCTTAAAATTTTCAAATAGTTTTTTTTCTTTATTCAATTTGATTTTTTTCTTAGAAACTAAATTCTACTTTTTCTATTTAATTTTTCTATAATTTTTTATATCTTGATCCAATTTGAATTATATTTTTTTCTTAAAAATTAAATTCTACTTTTTTTTTACTTTCCATATTATTTTTTATCTTTATTCAATTTAAATTTTATTTTTCCTTCTTAAAAAATAAATTCTACTTTATATTTTTCATATAATTTTTTTTATCTTTATTCAATTTTAATTATTTTTGTTCTTAACAGAAGAATTTACATAAATAGAAAAAATAAAAAATATTTACATCTTATAGCAAAAAAAAAAAAAACATGGATATTTTGGCCTTAAGTTAAAATTTTAGTTATCTAAAGACTCGTCCATTTCTTTCTTGTTTTTGTTTTTTTTTTCAATTTTTCATAGAAATTTTTCTTTTTCTTAAAATTTTCATATAGTTTTTTTCTTTAGTCAATTTTCTTTTTCTATTCTTAGAAACTAAATTTTACTTTTTTTTATTTAATATTCTATATATATTTTTTATCTTTATCCAATTTGAATTTTATTTTTTGTTCTTAGAAACTAAATTTTACTTTTTTTTTTAATTTTCCATATTATTTTTTTATCTTTATTGAATTTAAAGTTTATTTTTCCTTCTTGAAAACTAATTTCTACTTTTTTAGTTTCCATATAATTTTTTTTTATCTTTATTCAATTTGAATTTTATTTTTTATTTTTAAAAGGGGAATTTACATAAATTGAAAAACATGGAAAATTCTTACATTCTATAGCAAAAAAACATGAATACTTTGATCTTGGGTTAAAATATTAGTTATCCATAAGCTTTGATTAAAATTTTGTTATGAGCAGTAAATAGTTTGTCAATTTCTTCAATTTTTAAAAATCCTCCATCTTAAAAACTAAATTCTACTTTTTTTTAAATTTTTTCATATATTTTTCTTTATCTTTATTTAATTTGAATTTTATTTTTTGTTTTTAAACACTAAATTTTACTCCTCTTTTTTATTTTCCATACAATATTTTTTATCTTTATTCAATTTGAATTTTATTTTTCGACCTTAAAAACTAAATTCTACCTTTTAAATTTAATACTAATTTATTTTTCTCTCTCCCAAAAAGAACCTATTTTTTATTATGAAGATCAATTTTATTGTTATTGAAACTTATTCAAAATGTGTGCCAAAATGTGTGTTTGTATTTTTAAATTGATGAAATTTCTTTCAATTTTTGTTTTTAAAATTTTAAAATTTATATTTTCATTAATTTTTTATTTATATCCAATTACGATTGTGATCCATTTGTTTTGTATTAACTGAAAGCCGTAAATGTTCAGTAATTGCTTGTGATTGGATAATGATTAAAAATAAAGTAGAAAGTCTAATACAATAATTTAACAATTTTCAATCAATAAAAAAATCAATGTGTTCCACAACCTAAATGTCGACGATTTCTAGCTTGTTGTCGTCATTGACTCTGTATTCTTTGTTGCTATAGTTCCTCCTGATTCTCTTGTTGTTGAAAAAGATCAAACATGTACCTATACTAAGAGACTACATGTGTAATCGACCTTGTCACACAAAATTGATCTATCTATCTGTATTGTTCAACTAACATTTTAGATATTAAATGTACTATGTCTAAAAATTTAGGTTTAATCTAAATTAAATTAAATTAACATACCTTGAACCATAAGCTTGTTCGTGTAATTGATGGCCATCGACATGTAGGAGTTGTGGAGCCACTATTAGGAATCGTTCACAAGTTTCTATTGGGAATCATTCACAAGCCCATATTTGTAACAATATTAATGGTCTAACAATTTCAGAATATCGTCCCATGTTTTGCAGATTAGCTAATAACGATAGAAACATTAAGTGCACATAACGAGTAACACTTGACAAATATGCAACCAATCACCATGGCTCACCATTAATAGGTAATCCCATCAAAATTTCTACATTCTGTAATGTGACTGTGCACTCTCCAGTCGACATATGAAATACATGTGTCTTTAGTCTCCACCTCTTAACAAGTGCAGTGATGAGATGTCAATCTAACTAGATGAACCCCAATTTGGCAATCCCATAAAATCTCGAAGCACGTAGCAGTGGAAGTATGTTGCGATGGAGTGGGATAATACGATATACAATCGCTTCACGCCATCTACAGTTTATACTGGGTCTAGTTCGATCATCTCATACAGTTTCTTATTGGTGAATGTTCTAATCATGTGAAACTTCAGGATCGATTGGTCCTGGGTTTAATGTCATTATCTACATTAAAATAATTTATTTCTTTATTAATTAATCATTGATAATATATGTTGTGCCATTAAGAACATAAAAAAAAAGTAAAAGTCAGTTTTAATTAAATAACATGAGAATATGATGTATTGTTTGTTATATATATACGATTTAAAACGAGAAAAATAAACATGTTTGTATTTTTTTTAAACCACCATAAAATCTACAAATATAAAATAAAAATCTAATAAAATTTTATGTAAATAATTTAGAAAAAATGAAGGAACATTTTTAAAAATAGCAAAATAAATTAAAATATTTACAAGCTATAACAAAATTTTGGATTCTATCAATGATAGTCTTCTAGCACTATAGCATATCAATGACTATCAGTGATATAATTTTCTATAAGTTGTAAATATTTTGTAAAATCTGTTATTTTTGAAAAATTTTCAAAAATGAATTTAACAAAAATAAACAATATACCTAAGAGGTAGTGCAAAGATATAGCCGAGATCAAGGAGATTTTTATGAAAAATCTCTTTCAATATTTTTATTAAAAATCTATTTTTAAATTTTTATGGAAAAATGAGGGAATGAATGAAAGGGAAATAAGGAAATATTATGAAAAATATTCTAAGATTTTTATGTAAAAATGAGAACAAAGGAAAGAGAAATAAGGGATCAAGAGAAGAAAAGAAAAAAAATAGGGTTATGAGAATGAGATTTTGTGCCTGGAGGTTGAGATTTTGTGTGTAGAAGATGAGAAGAAGGGTCGAGAGGTAGGTACTGTCGTAGTGTGAAGGAAGAAGATTTAAAAGGAAGACTCATCCCTTCCTGAAGCTAAAGTCCCTTCATGAAGCTAAAGTTTTCCATCAATGGAGAAAAAGGCATGGGCTGAAACTTATTTTCATTATGAAAAGTCGACCATGTGGCTTAAGCTTTAAAGCTTCCATGGCAGAACACATGTATGTTGACTGCAGGTCGAGAATTGAATACTCAACCTGCTTTTTTTTCTAATTTTATTAGGTCGAGCATTCAACGATCGACCTATCCATTTTTTCTAATAAATTAGGACAGGTTTCTTGTTCTATTGATTTCCTTCAAAACTACCTTATTTTACTAATTAGTTTGCAATTAGCCTTATTTATATAATAAGTTTTGAAAACAACATTATTAAAATAAATTACCCTTAAAATTTTTTGTAAAAATTATACTTTCATGTTGAAACAAATATATACGAGCAAATATATTTTTGAATTTGGTTTAAATATTTATTTTTTCAAATAAACACTTTGAGGAACAAAATTTAAAAAGTATTTATAATAGATTTTGTGGGAAACTTGATTTTATTGGTTTTAAGTTTGCAAAAAATTATATTGGTTATATTGATATATAATGTAAATCACCTTAAAACTATTTGTAAAAAAATGGTTTATAGTAGACATAAATTGAAGATTTGGATAGATTTTATTAATTTAAAATTTGGTTAAAATTTATCCTTAAGTTACAATATTTAGTTTATGTCTAAGTTGAAATTGAGGACAAATTTTTTATTGGTTTAAAATTTGATTATCTTTTGATTTCCAAAATTTCAAAAAATTATTAGAGTACACACAAATTATGTAGCTATCTCTTATAATTTCTAGATTTGATTTAAGAAAAAAAAATGTTCACTTTAAATACATAGATTTTTTAAAATCTTTTTATATCTAATAATTTTGAGATTTGAATTTAGACAGAAATTAATTAAATTTTGAATCTAAAATTCTTTATAAATTGTCACGCTCTGCCCTAAGCTCACTTCATGTGACCATGTGGAGGCGTGACCTCCTATACATTGAAATGAGATAGCACTTTGAACACCTAGTAAGTAGAATAAACACGAACATCAATCTTAATGCGAGAAAGAACTCATTATGGAGTAACAAATACTTCATTGATATTTAACCAAAAAGTACATTTTAAGCAAGTACAAAAAGTTTCCACTTAATGACACTACAAGAATTTTTAGTTATGATAGCATTAAAAAAATGTTATCACATACTTTCGATAGCGTTTTTGAAATGCTGTCGTAGCCGATGTTATTGAAAGTCCATGACTTTTCCATAGCATTTTTACAATGCTATAAAAAACGCTATAAAAAGCTAGTTGTGATGGCACATATCTATAAATGTTGGGATTTATGTCCTAAAACTCATAGATTGTAAATATAATCCATTGACCGTTATTAATAAAGTACTATTGTTGTAATAATTGTTATTGATTAAATTATTAATTTTGTCTTGATAACCCAAATCCAATAAACTAATATCCTAAGCTGTTTAATGAGTCTTGAACAGTATGTAGAAACATACTGAGATCAATGTTCGAGATCAGCTTAAAGGATCTATAGTATAGGGATAAGGTTGGGTACCTTATCCTGGTAACACTATGAATACGGCTCAATTTGTATTTGATACAAACGTAATGATCCAATGCTTTCGTTTAGTTGACATGCGAGTGAGAGTATCCTATGCAATGAGTTTGCATAAGACTGGACCGCAAAATAGTAACCATTAAATGTAACTCCGTTAACTAATTAGGTTTCTATTTCACTACGATGACCTAGGTAACTTAGTCTTAATCCTGAGTGTGTTATGAACTCCTATTCACGAGGGATTGTCCTTTGATTTGTACAGATGAGAGTGGTCAGATCACCGACTCAATAAGCTTATCATTTTGGAGACAAGACCGAGTGAGAAACTGGGAACATAATTACACAAGATGGAATTCACTCCTTCCTTACTTTAGGGTAAGTAGATGGGTGTTTCCTTAAATGGTGTCTCTAGGTCTTGAACAAAGGGCTCTACCCTCTCTATAGCACGATAGGGGTTTCTGTTTATTGATAGGACCATAAATAGATTGTTCATTGGAGGAGCAGTGGTATTTAAGGATTAGAGGTAACCCAGGGGTAAAACAGTAAATTGACCCAGCTGGTGTTACGAACTCTCATGAAGGATAACTTACTGTTATTGATCTATATTCGTGAACACTTTAATATATCTACAGTGAGAAGAGTTCAGCTGTGAGTCTTTAGTAGAGTGTACACATTGTTGACGAATATTGATCAATGCAGTTAATGAGTTTAGCCAATTAATCTCAGATTGTTGTAGCTTCTGATCTGTAGGTCCATTAGGTCCCCTTCCTAGCTCGTAAAGGGTAATGAGATTTATTTATATTGGTTGTAATTTGAAATATTCAAAATTAGTTAGGAAATTAGTTTAATGTATAGTGATACATTATAATATAAAGTTTGTGAAGCTTTAGGGAGATTTTTAAAAATAGCAAAAGAAATTAAAATATTTACAAGCTATAGCAAATTTTTGGATTCTATCAATGATAGTCTTCTATCACTATAGCATATTAATGACTATCAGTGATAGAATTTGCTATAGATTATAAATAATTTATCAAATATATACTATTTTAAAAATTTTCCGAAACTTTATTATATAAATTTAATTTTGAATATAATTCAAAATTAATTTATGAGAAAAAATATTTGAATAAGTTTAAATATTATTGAATTGGATTCATATTAAAATTATTGGTATGAGAGAAACTTACATTTGAATATGATTCAAATTTAATTTAAGTCAAATATAAGATATTTAATTTAGCTATTAATTAATTGGACAATTAATTAATAGTTTAATTTTAATTAATTAAATTTGATTCAATTAAATCTATACGGTATTGCAGAGATTCAAATAAGATTTGAATGAAATATTAATTAAATATGATTTAATTAATATAAATATATAAGATATTGGAGAGATGTTTATTTAAATAACATTTAAATAAAACATTAATTAAATATGATTTAATAATTATTAACTAATTGATTAATCAATTAATTAATTAGTAGATTTGATAAAAAGAATCTCGTAATTCTCTCTTACTCTCTTTCCTATTCCAAGAAGGAAAGATAGTTATAAATATGTAGAAGAAAATAGTTTTCTTTAATGAATTGATTAAGAAAAAAGTCAAGGCGTTTTTCTCTCTGCAAAAATAAAAGAAAAGAGTTTCTCTAAAAATCTCTATACCTTTTCCCATCCTAATTGGTTCCCACAAACCAATCTCATCCTAGAGGATAGGATGGTCTCCGACGGGTGGTGTCCCAATTTGGTGGTTTGCAGATTCAAAGATATCAACAAAAGTAAGTTCTTTGTACCTCTTAAATAAAAAGTATGCTTAGAATTTATTTAGAATTTTGATTCTAAAATTTTACCAATGCATTGGTATTTTAATATTCCCAATTAAATTGAGTAATGATTCTTTAATTCTTCCGCTGCCATAGAGCTTTTATACCTTCAATAAAGACTGTTCATCGCGTGAAAGAAAAGCGCTATTAAAAAGTTTTGATAGCGTTTTCTATTGCGATAAAAAAACGCTATCAAAACGTTTCAATAGTATTTGTAATGATATTGAAAAAACGATATAAAATTATTTTTGTAGCATTTTGTATATGCTGTCATAGTGAATGTTATTGAATGTATTCGACATTCCATAGCGTTTTTGTAGAGCTATGAATAGCACCATAGAAAGTTAATATATGATAGCTTTAATTCAATGTTATAGAAACATTCCATTATATTTAAAGAAGTACTATAAAAAGTTCTTATAGCAAAAAAAAACACGTTATAAAAGATGTTCTATAGCTATTTTTATATACGTTATTGAAAGTATTTTGTTTTTATTAGAGCATTATTCATCGATTTTAATGTTAATGATTTTTTTTTATTTAACAATCTTGTTTTGCAAATAATATTGTGAAATCAAATTATAACCATGTACATATTTATATAAGTCGTTTGCCTATTCGAAGTAAAATGTAATTCACATTTCAACAAAATCTGCAATAATAATTATAATGAAAATTTTCAATATATAACATACAAAAGAAATAAAGAACTATATTCATTCAAAATGTTCCAATGAAACTTTCGTACGATTCTTTTACTTCATCATGATGGGTTCAAGTCGAGCATAACAAGCTGCAACAACTACGTTCCCAAAAACACAGAATCCCATTGGTCCCTTGGTGACAGCACGATGTTCTAGAGGTCTTATTAATGGAAAACCAATTGGTGAATTCTTGTAGGTTTGTGACACTTTGACCTGAAACCAAGTATAACGAATATGAAACTTTAAGTACTTATGTGTATGTGAATGATTGGAAATAGGAATCAAAATCTAATGTCTCAATGCTTAAAAGTAGAAAGCTTAGAATCTCCCTACAAATTAGCAGTTTGGCTAAATATATGGGATAACATACAAAAATTACATTAGGAAGTGACTAACTTGCTGGGTTGAGACATCACCACTGAATCAACTAAAGAAATTCTTGCTCCAACTGCAACTAGCGATTTGTTAAATAGTCGCATTGCAAATAGTATCAAAATCTCATCATGCCAATTATTTTGCTCCAAATAAAAACATTAGTGCTAAATTATCATGTGATATGTTACATATATAATACTTGTATATAAAACTTTCGATTGGTAAAACTGGAAGGCTTCATACCAATGAAAATAATCGTCCTCACTTGTATAATATCGATCTTTCTCTACCTTAGCCAATGTGGGACCTTTCCAAGCTAATGTGGGAATTTGTTTGTCATCCTAACACTTTCTGCTATGTATAACAACTTAAACCAACTACCAAAAAAAGATAAAAAGGTAATATAGAGGACATGAGATGTATTAACCAATGGTGGAACCTACACAACTACCAAAAGGTAGCAACTCAGATCTATGAGCAACTATAGAAATGGAAAACACCAAGTAAAAGGCTAAGTCGTTAACTTTCTATGTGGAAGGCCTAGTTAGAAGACCAGTAAATAATGGTATTGTGAAATATAGACAAAGAAGCAGAAGTGTGAGTTACACATATGATGACGACTTTAACAAAAAAAAAAACTCTACGTGTACAGACATACGAATATCTCACATAAAAAGTGTGCATACAATTAAGAAAAAGAAAAACACATCATCACATAAATATAAAAGATAAAAGA
>JBBPDI010084301.1:0-13211 GCA_037974545.1 Cucumis variabilis
ATGTATAAAATGTGTATGTTGTAATATCTGATTGTAATCAAGTGAAGGCATTAGAGAAGAGAGAAAAGCATATGTATTAATTAATAATAATCGTTTTAGTTGTTTACTTTTATCTTTCTCAAATGGGGAGTAAATAAAATTAAAGAAATTAAATAATGATGATTTGAAACTTTGTGTGGAGAAAATGAATAATATATATATGGGAGAAAAAGTAAGATAACAGTAATGAAGGGTATATTTTGGAAAAAGGAGAATCAAATTAAAGACCGTCATTTTGAAAGAAAAAAAAAAAGTGTGCGGTATGTGATTAGAATGAAATGAGGTCATGATTCAAAATAAGGTGTTCGAGTGGAAGTTTGTCTAACAAAAATGGTACATAAGACAATATGAAGGTGACTTAGCTAGAAAAAATCAAGAGAGAAAAAAAATTGTCTACTAGTTTGTGCCGTGCTTGTCACACTCTCCAACGAGCTTTTTAGACAATTTAAAAGAATTTAATTTAGATGATGTTATAATTAAAGTGGTATATAAAGAGGGTTGAATTAGGGTTTCCTATTTTCTTTGAATTTGGGATATGTATAAGAAAAATGATGGTAGCTACTAAAGGCCCAACTAGAGAT
The DNA here is from genome assembly GCA_037974545.1 of Cucumis variabilis. Classification (NCBI taxonomy): domain Eukaryota; kingdom Viridiplantae; phylum Streptophyta; class Magnoliopsida; order Cucurbitales; family Cucurbitaceae; genus Cucumis; species Cucumis variabilis. Next base: position 621 of record JBBPDI010084301.1, read on the forward strand.
TTGAGGCTTGAATTTGGTGTGCTGCATCTGATGCAAGCCTCAAATTCTGGAGCTTTAATTATGCATGTAGGGACCTCGATCTTCTTCGATCAAAGATGAGACGAATGATTGGACAAAAAAATTATCTCGATCTATAGGGTTATAGTTATGCCCTAGCTAGTTGTGAGTTTTGAGTCCGTATTTTTTTTATTTTTTTTTATATACCATGCATGTTTCCTATCAATTTGACTTTGGTATCATTCCTTAAACATTTGAATTAAAAACTTGAATTTATTCTTTTTTTTTTATGAAATGCTTGAATTTCTCTGGTAGTCACACACATACATGCATAATAGAACTAGCTAGAGTAAGTTTAATTTGGCTTTTTAAATTCTTCAAATCATCTTTGCTGTAGTAAATCAAAAGACAATTTAAATGTGATAGCATTAAAACTCAAAAATAGACTATAGTAACATTAGGGAACCTATTTTTTAAAATATAGTTTAATTGGTTAAAATATAAATATTTGATTTTAGAGGTTAAAACCTCGAATCCCTCATTCTAATAAAGAAAAAAGAAAAACCAATTCCTCATTCCTCATAAAATAGTAATTCCTTTTCCCAATGATCAAATTAATGACAATGAATTAAGAAGTATTATTTAATTAGTTTGTGGTTCGGATTTGGAGCCAAAACTCCAAGTCCAATATTGGCTAAATCCAGTTATTTTCGTAATTCATAAGTCTAGTATTAATTGGCTAATTTTGGAGGAGGCTTATCAATGAATTGTTAATGGAAGTTCTCATAGCAAAGAAGCTTTTTCATGAGGTGGATTTCTCTTATATATAAGAATGGATATTTTATTTTGGTAATTAAGAGGCTTGCTCTTTATTGGTAAATTTTTGAAGTGGTGAATGATTAAAAGAAAAAAGGCCGGTGGACACACTCTCTGTAAAGATTAAGAAATTGGAAGAAAAACCTTGCAGTTGGCCGACAGCGCCTCCTCGCCATTGAAGAAGAAAAATACACCCGACGAAATTTTGAAGAGTTTCTTATTCCAGCGTATTATTTATTTTAAGTTATGGTACTTGAATTCCAATAATTCATGTTTTACTATTAGAGGATAGAAATTTGTCCGCTATTCGAGCGTCTTTTTCAATCTCCTTATAGGAGAACTTGTAATTGCATATGACTAGACAATCTCGAGTTTGGAATGAACTGGTTTTGAACCTGTTTTGGTGTTGTTCTCTATTACTTATTTGGTTCTAACTTGTGGTGTGAGAGTTTGAGATAATTTAGTTTATTTCGTATTTATTTATATCTTGCACGTAAAATTTTAACATTTTTTAGTATGAATGGATGTATCAATTCAATGTTATTAAATATACTTAAAAAATAATCATTATTTACAAAAATATATGTATGTTGGAGTCATCAGTTCTAAAAAATTATAAGTTAATTAAATTAAAAAAAATAATAAAAAAAGGCATTCTTTAGAGCTAAATGAACCAAATTAAAAAAGTTACAAAATTTATAATATCACTAATAGACTTCTGATACATATTGATAGAATATAGAAAATTGTAACATTTTGCCTTTCAATAATTTTTCATTTACAATAACTCACTAAAACAAAAACACGTTGGCGGGGTGAATTAGAACAAAAATAAAGTTCTACGAAAAAAATTAGAAGGATCACCACTACAATAAATTCTAACTCTCCCGATGCAGATCCACACCATCGGGAGAAAAGGCGTCCTGAGATGGGACATTATCTTCTGACGCATAAAATAAGCGTTAGCAATTAGAAACCAACTCTCGACGTCGTGCATGAATCATGTCGAAAGATGTAGGGCACTCCCGAAGTGGTGTAAAAAGCATCGAGAGATTGAAGATAATTTCTGACGCCATTAGTAATGGTGTCGGGATTGGTGAGAAGCTGTCGATGCATTAATACATGCGTCAACAGTTTTGGAATAACTCCAAACACCGCTTGAGTGGCGTCAAAAGTTGGCCTTTAAAACCCCTACCACATCTGCGAAACACGAATCTACGAAGAAGGGCTTCGTTTTCGAGAGATTTTTCAAAGAAGGGGAAGGGTTTTCGGTGCTGTCATTGTAGCCCACGCCTCTATCTCTTTTGATATGTAATATTTTTTAAACTTTAATTGATTTTATGTGTGCTTTGGAGTGTTGTTGAACTTAGGATATTGCTTCAATTTCTTTAAATTATTCAACAACTTTTTCTTCTTTCTCTTTGCTTCTTTAATTTCATCCCATGAAAATGTATTTACAATCAATAAGTGTTTTCCATATCCTTAAAACTAGTAGCTGAATATATGCTTTGCACTTGCAATACTTATTGTTCACTATCGAAGATTATTAACAGATAGGGTTTGTGTTCTAAAGTAAGTCATGTGAGCTATTAATCCGGTCATGATCTTCCTAAATAGGTGGAAGAAGTAGTTCACACGTTTTTTTTTATATAATTATTGTTTTTTTTAATTCCCTCCAAAATTTCAGCATGCATAGTGGGTTGCTAATTCTTTGCTGATTTTAGACTATAAATATTAGTTCATTAATTGAATAAAATAACAAGTTCTATTATTTTCTCTCCCTCTTGACAATATATTTTTCAGAATATCTATTTTGCTTTGTGAGATTTTTTACAGATCTTTTGTTTTAAAACCAACATCTGGTATCAGAGAAGGTTGCTTCTCATCGCAAATTCCACTGTCCAACAAAGATGGCAAGAGTCTTGCAGCAAACAAAGGAGAATGGTTGAATGCCAATTCTCTACCCGATGTTAACTCCACACAATTACACGATGTGGACGATAAAGACAGAAGCAATCCTCGACGTCCAAGGAGTTTGGAAAGCAATAGAGTCAGCGAGAGGAGCTGTGGATGTGAAAAAGGACAAGAAGGTGCGTGCGTACATTCTCCAATGCATCTCGAAAGACGTGCTTCTACAAATCGCAAAGAAAAAGACCGCAAAGGAAATATGGAATAGTCTCAAAACGAGGTACTTGGGCAGCGGGCGGGTGAAGATGACGAGAGTTTAAACCTTAAAGAGCGAGTTTAATGTTCTTCAGATGAAGGAATTTGAGACGATCGATGAGTTCGTAGGAAAAATCAGCGGATTAGCAAGTAAGTTCAACACCCTCGAAGTTGCACTAGAGGATTTATCATTAGCCAAGAAGCTCATTGATTCCGTCCCCAAAAAATATCTTCCCATTGTTGCCAGAATCGAGCAATTGTAAGATCTTGAAACCATGTCGTTTGAAGAGGCGATTGGACGAATGAAGGCGTACGAGGAACGAACAACACGCTTTCGAGGAAACAATAATAACACTGATGGACAACTCCTACGTACCCATGTCAAATGGAAAGCTAGACAAAAAAGAAATAGTGGTGACAACTCTTTATGAACAAAGGGCTCAAATCTGGTGGTACCGATCGAGGAAGATGGCGAGGACGTGGTCGTGGCACAAAGTGTTAAAATAGTGCAGGAGGCACTAGCAACACTGGGAATGGCACTCATGAAAAAAGTCGCATTAAGTGTTTCACTTGCAACAAGATGGGACATTACGCATCGGAGTGTCATGGAAAGGTCGTGACGACGAAGCTCATCAAACTTGTGTCGCTGAAGAAGAACCAACTTTGATGATGGTCGTGTCCCAAGAGGGGACACACAGTAGACGTGATCAGAAGGATGCAATAGTCCTCAGTAAAGAGTGGTTGTTGCCAGAGATGTATTGCAACGACAAGAATGGATAAAATAATGACGTTTGGTATCTTGACAACAGTGCTAGCAACCACATGACTGATCATCGTCAGAAGTTCCAAGAATTAGATGAAATCTTCACCGGAAGGGTGAAGTTTGGCAATAGATCAACCATTCAAGTCATGGGAAAAGAAATGGTCGTGTTCGAGTATAAGAACGGTGATCAAAAGGCTCTTCAAGAGGTGTACTACATTTTAAAGTTATGTAGTAACATCATAAGTCTCGGGAAAATGACAAAAAAATGGAAACAAGGTGAAAATGATGGGAGATGCCATGAAAGTGCCTGACGGAAGTGGAAAGCTTTTGATGTCGTTGAAGTGAACTCAAAATTACTTGTACAAGATAACCTTGAAGACGCACAAGCAAGTCTGCCTTCTGACTAGCCTAGAAGATCCAACATGGTTATGGCATGCGAGACTTGCCCATGTAAATTTTCATGACTTGAAGCTCATGAGAGAAAAGAAACTGGAGTACCACTAGTGACTCAACCGAACAAGTTATGTGAAGTGTGCATGATTACCAAACAAGCGAGATTGCCATTCCTCCTGTTGATGTATGCGGATCCATTTCACAATGTACTCTTGCTAGAAACAAGTATTTTTTGTTGATCCTTGATGATTACACGAGATAGATGTGGCTATATATGTTGGAGGCAAAAAGTGACGCATTTGAAGCATTCAAGAAATTTAAACTCTTATTGGAGAACAAGACGGAGTACAAGATTATAACACTCCAGATGGATCGAGGTGGTGAGTTCTTATCTACAGAGTTCACCCTATTTTACAAAAAAGAAGAAATCGAACGACACCTTATCACAACAAAATGGCATTATAGAGCGTCGTAACTGCACCATAATGGTGATGATGAGATCACTCCCAAAAGCATGCACGTGCCTGCAAGAGTTTGGGGAGAGGCGATGAGACGTGTGATTTATTTGTTAAACCATTTTCCAATGAAGGCCCTTGGAGAATGCACACCATTTGAAGATTGGATGAGGAGAAAGCCACATTGCACACTTGAGAGTGTTTGGTTGTGTGGGGTATGTAAAAAACACAACCCCTAACCTCAAGACACTCGACGATCGAAGTTCACTAGTGGTATATTTTGGTGTCGAGGAAGGATGCAAAGTTGATCGCTTAGATGAGCTGTGAAAAACTACAAATTAGTAGAGATGTCATTTTTCAAGAGAATCTTGAATGGACCGAGGCCGTTAGTGACATCAAGGAGATTCTGGAGTTTCAAATGATGGACCAATTTTATTCTAACGAGTTCAAAAACATGGAGGATGCAAAAACTAGGGTTGAAAATGTCGTACCATATGCAACTGAGATTCCCACAATTGGAGAGACCAGTCCATCTACTCCATCGACGAACACATTAGTCCAACTAAGATTTCTCACTGACATCTACAGCAACACAGAGGAAGTTGTAGGTGGTGAAGAACAAGAGAATGAGATGATGGCGGTGGTGTTTGAAGAACAAACTTGTTACCAAGAAGTTGTGACTGAGGCCCGCTAGTACGAAACAATGGAGAACAAATTAAAATTCATTGAGAAGAACAACACATGGATTCTGACTGAGCTTTAACCAAGACACAAACCCATTGGTCTAAAATGGGTGTTCAAATTGAAGAAATACTCTAATGGAGAAGTTATTAAGCACAAAGCAAGATTGGTTGCTAAAGACTATGTACAAAGACAAGGCATCGAATTTGAAGAAGTCTTTGCATTGGTTGCAAGACTTGACACTATTCGAGTCATTCTTGCACTTGTTGCAAACCAAAGTTGGGAGGTACACCATCTAGATTTGAAGTTAGTGTTTCTCAATGGAGAATTGGAAGAGGAAGTATATGTTACTCAACCGAAGAGATTTAGGTTCCAAAAAAAAAAACATAAGGTGTATAAGTTATCGAAGGCTCTCTTCGAATTGAGGCAAGCTCCACGAGCTTGAAACATTTGACTTGATATGAGTCTCAAAGAGCTTGGCTTTGGAAAATGCACTTAAGAGCAAGCAGTGTACACAAGAAGAGAAGGAGAAGAAAGTGTTATTGTTAGAGTGTATGTTGACGATCTCATTGTAACAGGAAGTACCACTGAAAAGTTCAATAAGTTCAAGCAGCAAATAATGGCAGAATTTGAAATGAGAGATTTGGGTCTTCTCTTTTACTACTTAGGAATTGAAGTTAAACAACAGAAGGGTCGAATCCTGCTCAAACAACTAACTTATGCCAAAAGAATTTTGTCCCAGTTTGAAATGGCTGATTGCAATGACACAAAGTACCCGTCGAACCCAAGGCACAATTTCACAAAGACATGGAAAAAGCACGAATTGATGCTACGAAGTACAGACATTACTACAAAAATAGTATTACTTGACGCCTTCATTTTTAATATACTTGACAGTTTTAATAAAAACTGTCAAGTAAAATAATAAAACGTTAAGAATAACAAAAAGTGGAAAAATTCATATCCAGATCCAGGCACAGTGCATCAGCTTGGGTAGCTGGCCTAAAAGCTCAAACGAAACCCTGGAGCTCCATCTTAAGGCCTCCAATGAATCTATTGGCTATATTAGCCTCGATCTTTACCATTTCAAGAGTAAAGGGTGATAACATATCAAACTCTTGATCGTACTACTCTACAGTCATACTGCGTTGTTCTAGTCTTAAGAACTCATGGCACTTGGCATCCCTTAGAGTAGCAAAGAAGAATTTAACATAAAAATTCTCCCTAAACTGTTTCCAGGTGATCTAATTTACATTTCTACCTAACAACCTCATAGTGGACTTCCACCAGGGCGTGTCTCTGTAAGTCAACATGAACACGGTGAACTGAACCTTCTAGTCATTAGGGCACTTCATATAGCGAAATATAGTCTTCATAGAGGTCAACCACATTTATGCCTTGGTAGGGTTGTCCAAGGATCCATCAAAAGTTCGAGGGTTATACTTCCTGAAATCCCAAAAGTATTTGGCTTCTGTTAACAACTGATTAGGTATGTTCTTGGTTACAATTGGGGCCTAAACTCCTACAGTTGGGATCTGAACTGAAGCTGACTGGGTTTGTTGGGTAGGTTGACATTGTGCCAACGCATTGAATAATATATTTTTATATCTTTGCTCCATGGCAGAAAGGTCTGCGTGAGTGACAAGTGCAGTAAGGTCGACAGCTTGTACAGTATGCTGGTTACATCCAGCTCCTCTGTCTTTCCTACCACCTCTACGAACGCTCCTGCGTAGCGGCATTTTTTCTAAATTCCACCACCAAAAGTCTTTATCTAATAAGTCAGAACATTCATACATATCTAGTTTAATACAAGCAAAGTCATATACATATACATAATCATGTATCATAAAAAATTCATGGCGAGTGACGAAGGACCGTATTAGCCATAGGAATAAAATCAAAGACTTACATTGTAAGTCAATCTACAGAACCTAAAAACTAAGGCTCTGATACTAACTGTAATGTCCCAAATCCTACTAAGATGATGTCATTACTAGTAAATTAAATAAAGATTTAAAAAAAATAAAAGAAGGTACTAAATCTTTCAATAAAAACCTCAAATACTTATTTATAAATCATAAATAGATTATACAAAAATAAAAGAAAAGGTCAAATACTAGTTCGGTCCCTATATAAAATAATAAGAAAATATCATAAACTTTACGTATCAAATACTAGTTCGGTACTCATGAGTTCTGAAATTTTAAATAAAATATTGTGAAGCAAAATATTGAAAAATTAAAGATGAAAGCAATCATAAACTTTCCCGTATTGCTAACCACGATCACTTCTTATCATTTGTCAGTTTTCCTTTACCTTTACGTATCAAAGTCATAGCATGTCTCATTCATAAAACATCTCAGTTATAACATAACTCAGTCATACATAACGGTCATCTATGTAACCATCTATATCAATCATCCCTAACAGTCACATTATGCATTCTAACTACATTAATGCATAATAAGGAAAAAACGCATGCAAGATAATCTGTTATCAAAAGTCTGATAGTGGAATCTCTTACCTCGAGATTTGTTTAACAAAATTTATTTCTAACAGCGGCAGTTAAGCTTTCTAACAGACGAATCCTAAACATAAATAAGATTTAAATTAATAGTTTGATATTCAAAATCAAACAATTAATTACTTAGGTTCCAAACTCACTAACGAAAGAGGTTAAACCCAAATCAACCTTGGTTGGGAAAAGATTTCACAGCTCAAATCCTCCAAATAAAAATCTAGCCAACCAAACTTTCAAGCAAAAATAATCCAACTCAAATCCATAACTTTAATTATTTGAAGCCAAGAATTTGTCACTTGATGGGTATATCTAAACCTAATCAAGAACTTACTAAAATTCTCCATAAATTTGGCTCCAAAAAAAAATGGTTAAAAAATAAGAGAGGCTCGCGGGTCAACTAGGCGAATCGCCTCAAATTCGACTCAGGTAAAGTGGGAGATTTGGCGTGTGACTTCGAAGATGTAGGCAGCTCAAATGGTGGCTCGCACAAGAGGAAGGTTGCCGGGGCAGATATCTTGATCGAGAACTGTGTGCAACTGTGTGCTAGAATCGAAAGAGACTTCACTTGAATGGAGTACACCTAACGAAGATCGAAAGACTGTACAACAAATGGATCTTGGTGGAATAGGGACGCTTTAGTTGGCTTCGGCTTCATCTGTGCTTGAACGGCGATCAACATCAGTCTGTGGTGGCGACAGAGGTCATTAGAGATGGCCAAAGGGGTGGCGACGAGGAGAAGGGTAGGCAGCGGCTAGGTCAAAAGGATAGAAGAAGAAGATGAATAAGGTGTGCACGCATAACGATGGCTATTTAAAATTAACAATAATAATATTATTATTATTTCTATTTATTTTTTCCTTTTCCTTTTCCTCTTCTAAAAACAACTTAAAATTCCTTCTCTCTCCTTATTAAATCTTTTCATCAATCATCTTTTTATCTTTTTCTCAAAACCAATACAACAATATAGTAACATTAATAATTATATTATCCAATAATTATCCTTATCTTCTAGAACTTAATTATACATATTTATATATATTTAACTAAAATTTTTAATTCTCCCAATATTAACTTACCAATATCACTCAACGTAAATAAAATCCTTGAAAACACCAAAATTCTCATTTTAATAATTAATTAAACATTCTCCCAATAAATATTTAATTAATCCTAATTTCAACACAATTAATCAATTCTCACCAACTATTTAAAATAACACCCATATAACTTCATGATAATTAAATAAAACTAAGATAATTAAATTTAAAAACTACCTTAATTTTTTGGGTGTTACAGTATGTTTGACATACTAAGCAAGAAACATGAAACCATGTTCACTGCATGTCAAATCATGGACTCTCTCCAAGAGATGTGTAAGAGACAAAAAGAAGGAGAGGCAATCATTGCTCATTCCAAAAGGTTCTAGAAGGACTGATCCTCTGAAACCAAGTCTGCACCTTCATCTTCTGGGTTTAAGAAAATCCAAGAAAAATAAATGAGGGAAGGTGAAACGTTCTGCTGCTAAGGACAATGGAAGGCTAAAGTAGCCGCTAAGGGGAAATCTTTTCTTTGCAATGTGAATGGAGATTGTAAGAGAAACTGCCTCAAGTACCTTGCTGAGAAGAAGAATTAAAAAGAAGGTAAATATGATTTACTTGCCTTAGAAACTTGTTAGTGAAAAATGACCAAAATGTCTAGATACTTGATTCAAGAGTCACTAACCATGTTTGTTCTTCTTTACAGGAAACTAGTTCCTTCCAGCAGCTCGAGGAGGGTGAGATGACGCTTAAAGTTGGAATCGAAGATGTCATTTCAGCTCGAGCAGTGGGAGTGACGAAGTTGTATTTCGAAAATAAATTCATGTTTTTGGAAAACTTGTACATAGTTTCTAAAATTAAGAGGAACTTAATTTCTGTTTTTTTTCTTATTGAACATATGTACTTAATTAATTTTTTCTATGAATAAAACGTTCATTTCTAAGAATGGCGTACATATTTGTTCAGCTAAGCTTGAAAACAACTTGTATTTATTAAGACCTAATGAAGCGAAAGCAATTTTAAATCACGAGATGTTTAAAACTGCTAACACTAAAAATGAAATGCAAAGAATTTATCCAAATAACAATACTTATCTTTGACATTTAAGATTGGGTTACAATAATCTTGATCAAATCGAGAGATTGGTAAAGAATGAACTTCTAAATGAGTTAGAAGTGGATTCATTACCTCCATGTGAATCTTGTCTTGAAGGAAAAATGACTAAAACACTTTTTACTGGAAAAGGTTATAGAGCCAAAGAGTACCTAAAACTTATACATTCAGACTTCTGTGGTCCGATAAATTTAAAAACTAGAGGAAGTTTTGAATACTTCATCTCTTTTTATATATAATTATTCAAGGTATAGTTATTTATACTTAATGGAGCATAAGTCGAAAACTCTTGGAAAGTTCAAGGAGTGTAAGGCTGAAGTTGAAAATATATTAAGTAAAAATATTAAAATACATAGATCTGATCGAGGTGAAGAGTACATGGATTTGAGATTCCTAGACTATATGATAAAACATGAAATCAATCTCAACTCTTAGCATTTGGTACACTTCAACAAAATAGTGTATCAGAAAGGAGAAATAGAATCCTGTTAGACATGGTTCGTTCAAGGATGAGCTATTTTCAATTGCCAAGCTCGTTTTGGGGGTATGTAATGGAGACTGCAGTTCATATCTTGAATAATGTTTTCTCGAAGAGTGTTTTTGAAACACCTTTTAAGTTATGGAGAGAAACCTCATTTAAGGTTATGCCAATTTTTTGGTTACTCTAGAGACACGAGAGGTGGTCTATTCTTTGATCCACAAGAAAACAGAGTGTCTGTATCGACAAATGCTACTTTCATGGAAGAAGATCACATAAGAGATCATAAACCACGAAGCAAATGATTATAAATAAAGCTATTGATGAATCAACAAGGATTGTTGATGAATCTGGTTCCTCATCAAGAGTTGAAGAAACTGGTACACATCAGGTCAGTCTCATCCTTTTCAATCGTTGAGAATGCCTCGACGCAGTGGAATAATTGTGTCACAGCCTAACCATTACTTGGATTTAACTGATCATTACTAGAAGATACCTATAAGGAGAAAGTTTTTGAGAAGCTTTCTAGACAAATAGAAGCCAGGTTCACCTATGAACCTTTTCATGTTGAAATAACAATCATTTTTCTATAAGACAAAGAACAGACGAGACTCCTTTGCACCAACATGGATTGGAATACGGTAGGAAAATTCTACGTTAAATTTGAAACTTGGTTAGAAGATATGCATGCTTGCGAGAAACTTGTGCCCAGCTACAAAGGATAGACTCATTTTAGAGGAATACCTTTCGTTGCTTGGAACATGAAGACCTTTTGATAAGCGTTTAATATGTTTTAAGTTTACAAAGCTAGAAGTCTTTCTAGGATCCTTGTAAACAAACACAAACGAGACTAACTAACCAAATAATTCCAACCAAGAATTTAGCTAGAAGATGAATTACTCTTAGATTAAACTTAGAATCTATGATGGTCACTCCTAAATCCTAAGACAACTCACTCCAGAATTAGATTGATCAAAACTAATCCAATGAATGGATTGAACATCAAACCTAAGACAAGATTTGAAAGAAAAGACAACACCAGAGGGGTTGAATAAGCAAAAGCTTTTTAGTATTCATTCTCCTTTTCATGAGCATTACAAGCCATTTTAAAGGTCAAATGGACGGGGATTGACCAAGGAACTCAAAAGTCATTCAAATGTACTTAATTGCAAATTATAGAAAATAATACCTAGGAACTTAAAACTTGATTGCACATCAAACGAGCAACCATTTTTCAAAAACTAAAAAAATAGAATTGCTTTAAATTTTCTTAAATATGTGCTATGTAATCCGCTCCTCATAATGGCAATGTTTGACAACCTTTGCCATCACGAAATCCCAAGAGATACAAGTTGGACAGCCACCTCTTCACAAATTCTGCACACTTTTTTCATCTCCGTGCATCTTCCAAACTACACAACTTTTTCTGTGCCATCTTGACTTCATTCTCTTCTTGACTTGCTGAACTAACATTATACAAAAAATTGAGTTCAAAATTCTTGGCCTCTTGTTGTGCATTTGCCAGCTTTTGAACATGCAATGTGAAAGCCTCTTGTATCTTCTTTGTCTTGCTCCTTGTGATTGGTCTTTCAGGTACATGTAATGGATTATTGATTGAATCCACATCACCTTTACACAAACTGGTAACCCATGTGGAGGACTGATTGAAGTCTCAAAATCAACATGAAGGAAAACAAACCTGATAGTTACCAGACTAAAAGTGAGACAAAACCATTCAGGTTTCGACCAACACATATCAATATTACAGATGACAAAGGTAATATATTACAGTTCAAATTATTTTTTCTTTTTTTGCTGAAGAAAAATGGTTCAAGGAAAGGAATGCAAATATAAATGGTAGTTTCTCTACACAAGTTGCTGTTGAATTTGACGAGTTTGATCTCAATGTTGAATAATATAACTTTATTGGCTTTGTTGCCCACCCACCGTAGAAGAAGACCAACAAGGCTAGACGATCAGCCAAAACTAGCCGAAAAAGAGAATCAAGGTCAAAAAATTTAAATTTTGAGCACACAAAATCCAAGGCAATAATCACCTCCGATAACTCTGATGGTGGCAGGGGTAGTGACGGTAGGCTCAAATCTGTCATCTTAGATAGACTAGACAAAGGAAAAGGTATTATGATATACCTTGAAGACCCTGTTAGCATCCAA
>JBBPDI010084316.1:0-13208 GCA_037974545.1 Cucumis variabilis
TTCCATGTCTCTACATGAACGATTTAGGATCACATCGTTTGTACTAACTACAAAGCGGGCCGTATCCATAGTGTCCCGAGAATAAGGCGCCCAACCGTATTCGTATACTATAAACTATTCAGGCTATATACTTGAACTTGATCCACATTTATGTCTGTACATAAAGTTTAAGTTTACATAATAGCCTCAGAACATTTAGTTTATTGGCTTTCAGATTATAGTATCATGATTTTATTTTATAGAATTTTGAATACAAACTACGAATTTTAGGACATAAATTCCAACATTTCTAGCAGATGGATTTGGTTTAAATATATTTCATATAGACATTTCATAGCGTGTTCATTCAAGCTGATGCACGAGTACTATCGTTGACACCGATCCAGAGATCACAAATTTCATTACAATGTTTGCTATGGGAACTTGAAAACATTGAGTCGAAGAATTAAATTAACGTACCTGCTGAAGTTTTTGGAATACGACAGAAATGTTGCATATTTCTCGAGGTGCTCTAAGAATTCTATTAGATGCAGCCTATATCAACTCAATGCATAGATGCATTCTTATTGTAAGCTACCTCTTTTGAACATCAATTACATAGTAGAGTAACATGTCCCACGTACTAAAGTTCATTATGTTTTTTGTATTTGTAGTCACCTCTACAAATCGATGGAAAAGAATAAAACGTTAGGATCCTACAAGTTTTTGGACGTTGGCTTTGTTTCAGTTCGTACAAGTAAAGAAGATCGAGCACATATCTTGACTGCTAGATTGCTTGGGACTAACCATCATTAAATTTTGATGTTTCCATACAATTGAGGGTACTTGCAAAACTTTTTTTTAGCTAATGCACCTAATGAACTATATGACCTTCATTCTAAGTTTAATTTACACTTACCTGTCAATATTTAAATTATTGGTGTCTAGTTGCTATCGACTACACAAGGGGTATCGCATATTGGATGGATCCTTTGAAAAATAGAATTAACAATGATGTCTCTGATGTCGTTCGGATCTATGTTAAAGCTTTTATTTTTGATAAAACAATACTAAGTTAATATTTTGCATGTGAAGCAATAATTGTATAACTTATGTAGTTTGCTATTCATTATTAGGGCTTTCGAACTTGCAAGCAAGAAGATTTATGTATTAATATTTTATTTCTGATGGATAGTGTCCGAAGCAAGGTGGCCTTGTGGAGTGTGGGTATTATGTCATGTGATTCATGCGTGATATAATAAAGTCAAGCAACGAGACAAATATTGTGGAAGTAGTAAGTATTTCATTTTACCTTCTTGAATTACTTATGTTGTTTACAACTGTTGTATATTAATACATTTTACAATTATGAATAGATGAAAGGATCAACCTCGATATACTCAAATGATGATTTAGATGCGGTAAGGCCAAAGTGGGCTGAATTCGCTGGCCTATATATTTTCTTTTCTCAAAGGTAAAATTTGTAAAACTTTTCTTTTATATGTGTTTTCGTGTGGGTTTGATTACATAACGTGTTATTGCGTTCACTATCCTACAGTTAGATAGTAATTGAAAATCTATTTTGTTTGATTCGCTTAGACATATGTTTTAGGAATCATGTTGACATGTACCTAGGATCCCTGTTCATATTTGCATTGACTATCCTGCAATTATGGTAGTCATTGAAAACTATTTTTTTCGATTTGCTTAGACACATGTTTTAGGAATTAGTTATGACATGTACTTAAGATCCATCTTCATATTTTCGTTGACTATCCTACACTTATGGTAGTCATTGGAAATCTATTATGTTCGATCTACTTACACATATGTTCACCGAAATCGTGTTGATATGTATTTAGGACCTTGGAAGGGGGAAGACGGGGGTAATGAGAGTGCAGGGGTGTGGGGAGTGAAGTTTAGTAATGATTTTGTTTTTGTTTTTGTTTTGTTTTGTTTTTTTTTGGGGGGGGGGAGGGGGAGGGCAAGGGTAGGCTTATGCTTAAATATTAACTTGATGTAAACTAGAACATTACTGGTTCTGTAAAGATTGAATCGAAACTTACATTAACAATAGTTATATACTATGTTTAGCCTTATGTAGGAGGTGTTTTTATTAATTTATCTTTTATGTCCCTTATCTTATTTTGAAAAGTTCATTAGTCTGCTTATTAAGAAGGTGATTTCTGTTTGGCACTTTCTTTAATTGTTGATTATGTTTTTTATTTTCTGTAATGAATGTTGGTTAAAGTTCATTTTCTTTAAATTTGTAGGTAGTTGAAGAATCTGTGGACAACAGTATCGATCAAGTTCATTTATGAATCAGTTTGATTAGATTAGGTCATACATACATGTAATATTATAGTTAATTTTATCTTTTGGATTATTGTAAAACCTTTACCGACAATGTAATTTGTATTTTTTATTATCAATATAAATATCTTTTTAAACATATGTGCGTAATGTTGAAATTTGGGGAATGCTAAAAAATAGCAAATTTGACAAAATATATAAAAATTTTAAGATTCTATCAATAATACACATTGTTAACCATTGATATGCTTTTATTAGTGACATTGATAGACAATGATAAAAGTCTATCAGTGGTTATCATTAATGAAAGCTAAAATTTTGCTATAACTTTTATATATTTTAATTTATTTTGATACTTTTAAAAATGTCACTTGAAATTTAGTATTTAATTTTTTTTAAAAGGGAAATATATGACAGAAAAATATATGTTACGAAAATGAAAAATAATCATACCAAACAAGTATCAACATATAAGCCTTTATTAAATAGAAACAATGTTGTCAAAGCACACATTTCTTGACAAGAATTATGTGTAATGAAACATTGACATGTAAATATATTAGTGTCGAGTTGTATTGAAAGGTGTCACATTTAAAACGTTAATATAAGGGTATTAATGACAATATATTTGTGTCGAGTGATAGATAATGATGAAACATTTAAATTGTCAATGTAACAATATTAATGACAATATATTAGTGTCGAGTTATAGATTATGGTGACACATTAAATTGTCAATGTAAGGGTATTTAATAACAATATGTTCATGTCGAGTGATAGATAATGGTGATACATTTAAAGCATCAATGTAAGGTTATAAATGATAATATATTTGTGTCGAGTGATAGATAACGGTGACACATTTATAGCGTCAATGTAAGGGTATTAATGACGATATATTGGTGTCAATGTATAGATAACGATGACATATTTAAAGTGTAAATGTAAGAGTATTGGGGTCAAGGCATAGATAAAGGTGGCAATATATTGGTGTCAAGGCATAGATAAAGGTGACACATGTAAATGCGAATGTAAGGGTATTGATGACAGTATATCCAATGTCAAGTTATAGATAACCGTCACATATTTACTGCATCAAGGTAAAGGTATTAATGATACAATCTTGGTGTCATCTAAGCATATTTAATGACACGTTTTGTGAAGTGTCATTAAATAGCCTTTCTTTGACAAAGGCTTCAATGACGCAAAAATTTTGTTGTTGAAACTCTTTATGACTCAAATTTTGCGTTGTTAAAACAAAAACTTGTAGTTAGACAACACTTATATACTTTGCTTATACTTATGTAGTTGGTGTTTTTATTTATCTATTGCGTCCCTTATTGGTCCTTTAGTAAGAACCTTGGTTGCATGAACCTTGGCTTATTTTGAAAAGTTCATTACTTCTGCTTATTAAGAAGGCAATTTCTATCTGGCATGTACTTAATGTTTATGCTTATGCTTATGCATTTTTCATAATGAATGTTGGCTAAGGTTCATTATCTTCAAATTTGCATGTAGTTGAAGAATCCGTAGACCATTTCATCAATCAAGTTCATTTATGCATCAGTTTGATTAGATTTGATGACATATACATGTAATATTATAGTTAATTTATCTTTTGGATTATTGTAAAACCTTTATCGACAATGTAATTTGTATTTTTTATTATCAATATAAAAATCGACTGGACTTACATATGTTGGTAATGTTGAAATTTATTAGTTAATATTTTTGTTAAAGGATAACTATATGACAGTAAAATATGTGTTGCAAATTGAAAAATAATGACGTCAAACAAGTGTCGACATATAAGCCTTTATTAAACTGAAATAGTGTCGTCAAAGCACATTTTTTTACAAGAATTATGTGTAACAAAATCTTTTTAAACATGACAATATATTGGTGTCAGGATAAAGGTAACACATTTAAAGCGTCAATGTAAGAGTATTAATGAGAATATATTCGTGTCAAAATATAGATAACAGTGACACATTTAACGCGTGAATGTAAGGGTATTAATGACAATATAATCATGTCGATTGATAGATACAATGACGTATTTAAAGCATCAATGTAAGGGTATTAATGATAATATATTCGTATCAAGGTATAGATAACAGTGATACATTTAAAGCGTCAATGTAAGATATTAATGACAATATATTGGTGTCAAGGTATAGGAAACGGTAAGACATGTAAAGCGTCAATGTAAGGGTATTGATGATAATATATTGGTGTCGAATTATAGATAACGGTGACATATTTCTTGCGTCAAGGTAAATGTATTAATGACACAATTTTGATGTCATCTAAGCATATTTAACGACACGTTTTTCAAAGTGTAGTTAAATAACCTATTTTGACAGTGGCTTCAATGACTCTAGAATATATTGTGTTGTTGAAAGTCTTTATGATACAAATTTTGAGTTGTTAAAACCCAAATTTCTAGTAGCGGGCCCATAATATTTTAACAATCTTTATTTTCCAAACATGAAGCTTTTTCATAAAGAACTCAATGTTGGAGAAAAACTAAGTGAAACTTCAATCACAGGGAGTTGTTCATATATAAATGTAAGCTATGAAAAATTAAATTAAATTCGAAAAATGGTATTCCATCTGAAAACCCACTAGAATACATGGAAGTTTCGTAGAAATAAGGGGTTAAAGTTCGTGGTCTCATTTTAACACTTTGTAATCTGAAAACATGGAATCTAAAAACGTTACTACCGTTGTTTTTGGTTTTAACGTGTTATGAGGTCCCACGATAGCGTGTAAAGTATTCATCTTGTGTCTATTATCATTGAAAGAGGTTCACTTATATTTGGACAATTTAAAAATAATAAAGGATATGAAAATAGTATTTAAAAAATTTGTCATATATCTACAAATTATAAGAAGTAGCTGAAATTGCCACTTTGTTATTGCAATTTTCCTTTTTCTCAATCCTTTTAAATCTAATTATTCTTTTTCTCAATCTTTTTAAATCTCCAAGTAGTCCTAATATGTAGAGATTTGTTGGTTAAGGTTATTTCCTTTAAAAAAAGAATCTATGATTTTGTTGAGAAAAGATTCATGGAGAAGATATATATCCATATCTTGGTTGAGGGTAACGAAGCAAATTAATTTTGTAGATCAAAAAGTATTGAAGCGTCAAGCGAATTATGAAAGCATGAAAAAGGTGATCCTTTTATTGATGGTTATTTAATTTTATGGAATATGGAGATTCCATGGAAAGGAGCATTCTTTGAGAAGAGAAGGAATATTCATGAAGAGCATTGAGTTGAGGGATCAACTCACAGATTCAGGGGGAGCCTGAAGTTGTCGTCAACGAGATTCTGGTTATATTCAGGGGGGGCCTGAAGTTATTTTAGTTTTTGCTATAACTATTTTATGTAACTGGAGAAATAACTGAAGTTTTTGCTATAACTGAAGATGAATAAGATTCCTGATCTAAGCAAAGAGGCTCCCCAGACGTAGGCATATTTGCCGAACTGGGTTACCAATGTGCTGTGCAATTTATTTCCATTTGCCCTTTAGCTAAACCTATAGTCAATTGCATAACGTATAACTACAGTTTATATTCACAGTATTTATTTTCAAATTACAATAATATTTAAAAAAGAAAAAGAAAAAACCATTAGTTAAAAATGGCTTCGACCTCAACATTGCATGTCCATCCTTTCTTTTAACTAAAGATAAACCCAAAATACGTAAATAATAAGTTTGTATATATTATATATATATTTCATCATTTTTCTATTCTCATCTCAACTAAATAAAGTATATTTATATTTGATCATTATTAGACTGTCTCTCAGTTAAAATATTGTCGAACTAATAAACTCATGGAAAGTTTTTGCTTAAAAAGAAAAAGAAGTTATGCTCAGTGTTGAATAGAAAATTTTGAGACCAATTACAAATTGTCACATTATTTGCTAAACTAATGATAAAAAATACAAATAATTAAATTTGGGACTAATTAAAAAAATTGACATGTGTTCCAAATTAAAATTGAAAACATAAATTGGTCAATTCCAATGATGCCACATGTTTTCATTATGACCGTTGGACCAAGTTAATTATTTTGGTCCAATTAAATATTATTTACTTGGACTTAGTTCAATTGAACCTAAAAAATAAGCTTAATTTAGCCCAAATGCTAAATATGACCTAAATCCATATGGTTGAGCCCATGGGTCTGGTCCATGGACCAACCAGGCTCAAGCCCATAAGGCTCATTAGAAAACTCTTATAAATAAACAAGTTCTCTTTCATTTGGTCGAAAATTTTTTACTCTATTAGGTTTAGAGAGAATTCTCCCAAGAGCTAAAAGACTCCCCAACTCCTAAAGTCGCGACCACCCTTGAAGATTAAAGTTCCTTTGAAGATACAAGCTTTCTTCAAAGATACCAACTTCAAGAACATCTCATGCTCCGCTTTCTTCTAATCAAGTGTAGAAATTCAACCAAGAAAGAATCAGAGGATCAAATTTTAGAGATCGAACAACATCACATCAAATGAACAAAACTACAACATCAACAATAGTTCAACTCCAAAAATCAAATTTCTCCAAAAATCTCGTGCATACAAATGGGCACGTCCAGTGGGACATCTCTACCTCTCATCTCTCTCTTATTATACAAATCTACTAACCAACTCATGGCATTAAAGAAAATTGCATCTAAATCTTCTTCTTTAAGCAACGCTTACACGAGACATGTCATTCACAGTCGTTCAAAGGGGATCATCCAGGAGCATGATCAAAGTTCTGTCATCGCGTAGAGCATCCTTAAGCAATTGATGGAATCTCCTAAAGGCAGGATCATTATCAAGGAAAATCCTTTGTTTAACAATTGTAGTTCTACTTTTGATCTATTAGAGCAAGAATTAGATGTTGAAATAGTGTATGTCATGATGACTGATGTAACTATTGAGGCCGTCATGTGGCGAAGATGGAGAGAAAAATAAATTTCTTAATGTAAGTTGTCGAGGAGCTAGATCATGAAATTGCTGCCTTGAAAGATCAAATGAAGCTTGTGAAATTGCTGAGTCGAGCAAAACTCCTACTGCTAAAGTTGATGATAAAGGAAAAGCTTTGTTGCAGAAAACCAGACGCAACAATCCATCTCTGTCACCTTCCTATCAGTCCAATAACTACAAGATATGATCACAAGCTTCATAAGAGCTCAGTATGAACGACCACCACAAACTTCTTTTATGTACTACAAGCCAAATACCAAGACAATCAATGATTTGTGAATGTCTGTTAGGTACCAACCTTCAAAGTTCTAACAATTCGATGGAAAAGGCAATCTGCAACACATTGCTCACTTTGTTGAAACATGCTAACACGCAGGATAAAGGGCAGACCAACTAGTCAGGCTGTTCGTTCGAAGCATGAAAGAAAATGCTTTCGAGTGGTATACTGATCTGAAGCTAGAAGTCATTGACAGCTGGAAACAATTAGAAAAGATGTTTCTAAACCACTTCTGCGGTACCATGCGCACTGTAAGCATGATGAAGCTTACAAACATAAGACAATGAAAGGGAGAGCCAGTTATTAACTACATAAAACGATGGAGAGTTCTAAGCCTGGATTGTAAAGACAAGCTGATAGAATTTTTTTAACTGGAGATGTGAACCCAAGGCATGCACTAGGAACGTCTCTATATCTTGGAAGAAATAAAACCTTGTACATTTAAAGAATTAGCGACTCGCGCCCACGACATGAAGTTGGGCATCACTAACAAGGGAACTAAAGATTTCTTAATCTCTGAAGTAAATAAGGGGAAGAATGAAATCAATGATACTAGAAATATAACAAATGGTGTCATTAATGAGTCTATGGTTGTTCATGAGTCTCCATTGAAGTATTTCTCCAAAAGAAAAGAATAAAAAAATTAAAAGAAAGCATGATGATGAAGAGAAGGATCGTTCAACTCTTAAAGGAAGGCAGAAAAAAGTTTATCCCTTTGCTGATTCTGATGCTGCAGACATGTTAGAGTAGTTGCTAGACAAACAACTTAGCCAGTTGCAAGAATGTAAATGACCGAAACAAATAGGAAAAGTAGATGATCCTAGCTACTATAAGTACCATCAGATCATTAGTCATCCTATTGGAAAGGGTGTCGTGTTAAAGGAGTTGATCCTAAAGCTGGGTCATGAAAAGAAGGTCGAGCTAAATATGGATGAAGTAGCTTAGACGAACCATGTTGCAGTTGAGATGACTTAATGTGTTCCACCATCAACACATTTTTATGATCAAAGGAAAAACTTAATTCAATTTGGGACTTTTGAACTTACAGTTGTCCAATTCCAACAAAGGACCATGACGACAAACTCCCAAAACAAAGAAAAGCTTGTTGAAGATGATAGTGAAGAATAGATAGTCGTGACTCGTAAAAAAGGGAGACAACCAAATTCCATTCGAACGAAGTTGCACTTCCATCAGAAGCATGGAAAAAAAAGCAGCTCTTATAAAAGTAAATGGAAAAGAAACAAGAAGATGGTGGAAGCCTAAGCCTAACAAAGAAAAAGACGAGGACTTCCTCCTACCTCAACAATGTATAACTTTGACATAATTCCTGTCAAGAAGCTTCCTTGATGATCATCCACAAGAAGTATTAGAAGTCACCACATGTCATCTTGTTAGCATAGCAAAAGTTGACATCAATCATGCATCCTTTGAAGAAATCGACAATTCAAATGAAATTAAGCGTATGACTTTTATCTTTGATTGTATCAAGACTTCTACTACTTAATCTTTAGTCTTTCAAAGATTGAGTATGGCCACGAAAGAAGAAGAAAACCAATGCTCAATGTCTACTTCTACTCGAACTTCAGCTTTCAAAAGACTAAGTATTTCCACATCAAAGAAAGGTCGATCTTCAACATCTGCTTTTGATCGTCTAAAGACGTCAAGCGATCAACATGAAAAAGAAGATGAAAACTTTGAAGAAAAAAACATTTCTAGAAAAAACCATTTCTAGAATTTCTAGAAAAAATATTGTCAATAAGGTTCACAGTTGTGTTCCATTACACATGAAGAGAAAGTTGTTCGTTGACATAAATACAGAAAGTTCCTTAATAGTGAAGCCAAGAATTATTATATTCACCAATTCTACAAATAAAGAAGGTGGACAAATTCTTAATGAGAATATAAGTTGCTAAAGATGCAAAGCTCCTTACCGCAAGAGCCTAAACTACATGGTGCTCCTAGTCCATAAGAGCTTAAAAGGTGAATGGTAAAAAAAAAAAAAAAACTTAAACTACGTTATGACTTGATCCCTATGTTATGAAGGGTACATACGCAGCTTAAAGGAAACTTTAAGTTTAGTCCAGTAAAAAAAAAAAAAAACTGAACTACATTATGATTTGATTCTTTTCTTTAAAGGATGTTCATCTCTACTAGAGAATCATAACAAACTGGGGCAAATACTTAAATTCAAGATGTTCATCCCTAGTAATAATGCAATGCAATAAATTAAAGATGTACACTACTTTGTGCAAGACTATATACAAGTTGAGTGCATGAAAAAGGGGTGCCTCAAAGTCAAGCTCAAAGGCTTCATCAATGATTCCTCATATTCAAGCTCGAAGGCTTTATAGATGACTCCCCATATTCAAGCTTAGAGGCTTCATCGATGATCCCTCATATTCAATCTCGAAGGCGTCATCGATGATTCCTCATATTCAAGCTTAGAGGCTTCATCAACACTTCCTCGTATTCAAGGTCAAAGGCTTCATTTGATACTTTATATTCAAGCTCGAATGCTTCGTCGATGCTGTAGATCTACCTCTCTGAGAGGATGACGATTGTGCAGCTTCGAGAAGACGACGATCGTGTAGCTCTGCCTTTGCCTCTCCAAAAAGATGACGGTGGTGCAACTCCTCCTTCGTCTCTCTAAGAAGATGACGACAGTGCACCTCTACCTCCGCCTCCCCAAGAAGATGACGACGATGTAGCTCTGCCTCTCTAAGAAGATGATGATGGTGCAACTCTGTCTTTGTCTCTCTAAGAAGATGACGATGGTACAACTCTGCGTTCGTCTCTCTAAGAAGATGATGATGGGCAGCTCCATTTTCACTTCTCAAAGAAGATGACGACGATGTAGCATCACCTTTGCCTCTCCAAGAAGATGATGATGGTGTAGCTCCGCCTCTCTAAGAAGATGCCAACGGTGTTGCTTCACCTTTTGACTCTCCAAGATAATGACAACCGTGTAGTTTTGCCTCCACCTCTTAAGATGATGACAATGGTGGAGCTTCGCTTCTGCCTCTCCAATAAGATGACAACGATGCAACTTTACCTCCACCTCTCCAAGATGAAGATAGTGCAGTTCTGCCACTTCATAATGATGACAACGTAGAATGCAAATGTCCAATCGTTTCTATTAGAGAGGTGGATCTGACGGCAAGAGCTTAATCATTTTCTAGTAGAAGTATGATCGCTGACGGAGAAACAGATTGAAGATGCCTAATCATTCCTACTAAGGAGGTGGATCTGACGACAAAAGACCAATAGTCTCCTTATAGAAGTTGAATCACTAACGATGAAGCAGAACGAAGATGCCCGATCGTTCCTACTAAGGAGGTGGATTTGACGAAAAAAGTCTGATCGTTCCCTAGTAGAAGTTGTATCACTAACAACGAAGAAGAATCAAGATACCCGATCATTTCTTGCTACTAGAGAGGTGGATCTGAAGGCAAATACCCAATCGTCTCCTAGTAGAAGTTTGATCATTGAAGGCAGAATCACCCTTGCAAACAATTGTAAAAAAACAAAAAGAACAAGAAGAAGAAGAATAAGGTCTTATCTTTAGTTCCTATAAACAAAGAGAGAACAAAAAACTTAAAAAAACGTAGATGTCCGATCGTTTCTACTTGGGAGGTAGATTTGATAGCAAATGTTCGATCATCCCATAGTAGAAGTTGGATCGTTGACGATGAAGCAGAATCACGATGTTTAATCGTTACTAATAAGGAGGTGGATTTGACAGCAAATGCCCGATTTTTTCCTAATAGAATTTGGATAGCTAATGACGAAGAAGAATCGAGATGCCCGATCGTTCCTACTAGAAAGGTGGACCTGACAACAAATGCTCGATTTCCCCTAGTAGAAGTTAGATCGCTGATAGTGAAGCAGAACCAAGATGTCCAAACGTTCCTAATAGGGTGGTGGATCTGACAGCAAATGCTCGATCGTCCACTAGTAGAATTGAGATGCACGATCGTTCCAATTAGGAAGGAGGATTTGACAGCAAATGTCCGATCGTCCCCTAATAGAAGTTGAATCGCTAATGGTAAAGAAGAATCGAGATGCCCGATCGTTCCTACTAGAAAGGTGGATCTGACGACAAATGCCTGATCGTCTCCTAGTAGAAGTTGGATTGCTGACGGTGAAGTAGAACCGAGATGCTCAATCGTTTCTACTAGAGAGATAGATCTGATGGCACATGACCGATCGTCCCCTAGTAGAAATTGGATCACTGACGGTAAAGCAGAATCGAGTTGTCTGATCGTTCCTACTAGGGAGGAGGATCTAACAACA
This sequence comes from Cucumis variabilis, assembly GCA_037974545.1. Lineage (NCBI taxonomy): Eukaryota > Viridiplantae > Streptophyta > Magnoliopsida > Cucurbitales > Cucurbitaceae > Cucumis > Cucumis variabilis. Next base: position 11,843 of record JBBPDI010084316.1, read on the forward strand.
AATGTTTGATCGTTCCTAAGTAGAAGTTGAATCGCTAACAACGAAGAAAAATTGAGATGTCGGATAAAAAAAGGGAAGAAAGAAAAACAGCAAAAGAAAAAAAAAGGAAGAAGAAAAAAAAGGAAGAGAAAAAGAGAGGAGAAGTTTTTCATACCTTCCTTTTACTTGATGAGAAATGAATGATTAAGGTGTGAGTCTGTTTAATTTATAAGGCCAACAAATCCAATTCCTAAAAACTTCTCATATCTTCCTTTTACTTGATGAGAAATGAATGATCAAGGTGTTAGTCTGTTTAATTTATAAGGCCAAACAAATCCAATTCCTAAAAGGATTAGGAATGATATTTAATCATTTTTTTATAACAAATCTAATTCCTAAAAGGATTAGAAATGATATTTAATTTTTTTTAATAATAAAGAAAAGATAATCCAATTATATTATCTTATTTCTTTTAAAAAAATAATTTTGGAATAAATCTCGAATTTCAATTTTGAGATAATTAAAATATTTAAATATTTCAAAATTTTAGATTTTATTTCCAATTTTAAAATTAAAATTTGGATTCAAAATCTAAGTCAAATTAACTTGCATATATGACCTTGTTTTTTTATCTCAAATTTAAATCGAAGTCATAAATCCAACTTTATCTCAAATTAAAATTGATCTTTCCAAATTCTTGTGCATCCTTAAGACAAATTAAGGCATGGTAGAAACCTCATTCTTATTTCAAATTAAAATTGATTATGTTTCAAATTTTGTTTTAAAAAAAAATTAAGTTTTATCCTCAAATCAAATTAAATTGCAAATAAAACCTTGAACTTTTCTAAAATTAATTAAGGTTTGGCCATATTCCAACCCTTATTTCAAATTTAAATCAAACTCATGTACTAAATTCATAGTTTGATTAAGTTGATATGTTGAATTAAGTAGAAAAAAAGCTCTTTTTTTTTACTTTAAATTTATATTTTTTGAGATTTATTCACTCATATACGTGCATAAATCTTGAAAATGGAACATTTGTTGAATAGGAAATTTTGAGACCAATCACAAATTGCCACATGATTTACTAAATTAATGATGAAAAATACAAATAATTAGATTTGAGACTAATTAAAAAAAATTGAAATGTGTCCTAAATTAAAATTGAAAACATAAATTTTTCAATTCTAATGATGTCACATGTTTTCATTAAGACGATTGGATCAAGTTAATAATTTTGGTCAAATTAAATACTTTTTACTTGGGCTAAGTTCAATTGAACCCAAAAAATAAGGGGATAGTTGCAAATGTAGCAATTAGATTCAAAATAATTAAGTATGTAGCAACATTTTAAAAAATTTGCAAATATAGCAAAATTTGACAAATT
>JBBPDI010084324.1:0-13207 GCA_037974545.1 Cucumis variabilis
TAAAGAATTCCAAAACTGGAAACGAATTAATTTGAAAGCTTATGTACCCCAAAATACAAGTCGGATTCAAAAACTTTGTAGGGAAATTGGTACAATTAAATATTACAAAACAAAATTATATCATTCTAACGGCTTTAATGGGATATTGTCATTTGAATAATATTTTTTTTAACGGGATATTGTTTTCTTTTGGTTTTAAACAAAATTATATTATTCTAACGGGTTTAATGGTTCTAAATCATTTTTTAAATGATAGAAAATAATATCTATGAAAAATCTTATGTAAAAGATATTATTTTATATGTAAAAGATATTATTTTATATCAAGTTGTTATTATATATCAAGTTGTTATTATATAAAATGCATAATCTTATGTAAAAGATATTGTTTTAATTTCAAATATTTAAATCTTCATACAATCGTTATTAGATATTTAATGGTATGAATTTAAGGCATAAATATAGCATGATTCTGTTAAATGATATCAATATATGAAATAAATATTATTATACAGTTTGATGAAATGCAAATACACCGTAATAATATTTCATGATGTTTTCTCTCGTTTTCCGGTGCACACATACACTGTAACTAACAAACATCCTATTCATTCTACTGAAGGACAAAATCGGTTTAGAATTTTCATAAAATATCTATCTCATCCGATTTTGCTAAAAATCAAATTATTTTGAAAAGTTGCTATTTTCCAAAATGTATTGTATTTTTTTTGTCATTCTCACAGTTATCTCAAAAAAATATTTATTGATCGATAGAAAAGGTTCATCATTGAATTGGTATACTAAAATCATTGTTAGTCTACCTTCCACTTGAATAACCAGACTATTAATTTGGTGGACTTTTCAACCTCTTTGTTAAAGATGGGCCTTTGGCCCAATCTAAAGAACACTTGAAAGTTAAAATGCCCAGCCCTATATAGTCAACCATATATTTGGGCCAACTAAATTCGGTATATAACAAAAGAATACCCACAAACTTAAATTTTAAATTTTATGAATGATAAAAGTTAACAGATATTAATATATTTCTATCATTCATAGTACTAAAAGCTTATAGATAAAATCTAAAATTTTGCTATATTTTATAAATACTTTAGTTTATTATACTACATTTGAAAATAGGAGAGTAAAATGTACCTTGACGGTCAATGTTTTCATTTGGTAAGTAGTTCTAAAAATCATGATGTGACATAAATATAAGAGTAATCAATATTTTAAAATATTAAACGAAATAAAAAATATGTAACAAAATGTTGCTAATGTGAATGAAAATATTTATTCACACAATAATGTTATATCAACTCGGTCTATTTATAAAATGAGATCTTGGCATATCAATTGATATGAGCATGAAATATCTATATATTTAAATTCTTAGTATTGATACATAGTAACAACATAATTTATAATACGACCAAAAACGAGATTTTTTTTGGATATAATCAATATGTATTTAATAGAATCCGATCAACATCTACATATTTTCAAAACAGTATGATACATGTCATGACCATGTGCTTGTCTAGAAGATGTTGCTCATGGCCACACCTGTTATATTTATTTTAAACATAATAATATTATTAATGTGGTACATATGTATTATATGTTATTTTATCTCTTTGGGATCTATTATTTTATTAGGCCAATTAGTTAAAAAGATAAGAAAAATTGTAGAGGGTAGCATTTTGAGAATATAATATAACAAATAAAGCAAAATATGACAAAATTTTCACTTACAAAAATACTCTTCATATTAAATTTGTTATTATTCCTAAACTACCATTCAATAACTTATTTCTCTTCTTTTTTCAATGCCTACTCATTATTTATTTATTCTCTCAATTTTTAAGACCTTAATTATTTATTAATTCTTATACGAGAAAAATTATTTGTTCTTTCTATCTTAATCTTGATTTTAGAATATCCATAGTACAATAATTGCAATATAAAATATAATAGTTGTTGACCAGAGTCATTTAACTTCATTTAGGATAATTTTTTTACTTTCTTTTATGTATATTTTGAGTTGAGTCTGATTTTAAATAATTTTGTTTTATTTTTTTACATTGATTTTTTTTTTGTTTTACTTTGTCTCAGTTCTGTATATCAGTGTTGTGATATACTTATATTATATGTATTAGTTGGTTGATATACTTATTATGTGATTTTTATTTTTTCAAATTTTATGTAGTTCATTATAGTATTATTAAGTATATGAATGATATAACTCAGCATATCATTATCAAGTATATCAACAATATATTGTTAAAGCATATTAGTAAAGTGAATCATTATCAAGTATACGAATCAAGTTTACAAGTGTTATTAATAGTATATTAAGTGTATAAGTAGGACTTCAAGCATATCAAGTGTATTTAATCAATCAAATGTATAAGTGAAGAATAGTAAGTGTATCTGCAGTGCATCGGGTGTATTAAACATACCATGTACATCAAACGTATCAAATTTGTTGAGTGTACAATGAAGCATACATGTTTATTAGCGCGAGAATCAAACTTATAAGTGAAGCCTTTGAGTGTATCAAACTAATCGAGTGTATCAAGGCCTAAGGGATATCAAGTGTATCAGAAAGGATAAAGTTTAACGAGGAGTATTATGTGTATCAAGATGTTTAAGGTGTATATCAAAAGGTATCAAGTGTATCAAAGAGTATCGGGTGCATCAAGTGTATCTATCAAATGTATCAGGTGTATGATCAAGAAGTATCAGGTGTATCAAGGGGTATTAGGTGTATCAGACATGTATAAGGTGTATCAAATGTACATTAGTAACGAGGGAATTTGTTACATTTTACCTCTTGATGTGTGGGCTGGGCTTTGTTTTTGCCATTTTTGCAAATAATAAAGTATGTGTGCTATGAACTTAATTATTATAACTTGTTTTTCCATTTTTGCAAGTGCCTCAAAAGATAATGCCCTAATTAAATATCATGATGGATGGTGTCTATAAATAGAAGCTTAGAGATTGGTCCTCTCATTGCCTCACTATGTAATTCACTCTTCCCCATCAAGAAAATTAATTGTCAAGGAAGGTTAAGTGAGAGAAACACAATCCCCTAGAAGACCATTCATGGATCAAGGTATGTGATTCTCTAACTAAGTTTAATTTGTAAAAATCATATAGTTCAAAGAGCTTGGCATTTATTATTTTATACAATGTTATAATTTTATTGCTTACTCATGAAAATAAAACTTACAACATTTTCATAGTTACAACTTCATTTTATCATGCTTTCATCATATGTATTTTATTTTTCATATAAATGCTTGCTTTACCTGTCTTTTTATAATTAATGTGTAACTTCTCAAACTAATTGAAATATGTGACTCATAAAATATTCTCCATAATATGTTATAGAGAGTGAGAGTGGTAGGTATCAATCCTTTCTACCTTGGTTGTGTATATGCTAGGTAAGTCATATGTGTTCTTTATCTTATATGTTTTTCTAGGCCTACATCAAATATTTTCTTAAACATTTTACGTACTCAAAACATTTTTATCAAAACGAGGGTTAAGGTTGCAAGAAAGCTAGACTAGTTATGCCACCAAGCATCCCAAACATTATTGAGTTGTATAATTTGTTCAAGGTTGAGAGCAGGTGTTGGACAATCGCTTTGCAAATCTTTAAGAAGTGTAATTGTGACACTATGCATTCTTCGAGCTTTAACTTATGAAAATCTCATGTTTTAGTTTTGAAAAATGTTAATTTTACATCCCTAAACTTTGGGTTGTAGCAACTTAAATCCTAATTGTAAACCTTAATCATTTACTACATCTCTTCACTTTTAATATTAAGTTCACTTTTAATATTAAGATGAAACTTGCTTGATATTAATATTGCATCACTTGATAAATAAAATTAGTTAAGTGTTGAAGAAGGAAAATAACTAAGAATGCTGGCCAAGAAGGGTGGAAGGTAGCTAAGTATGGTTAGATTATAATGCCATGGTCATGAGGTAGGTGGCCAAAGCTAGGTCTAGACAAAATCCACAAAAAGGGGTGAAAATTGACCAAGTGCTGTGAAGGTGAGTTAAGAGTGCTAGTTGGCTAAGTGAAGGCCATGACAAGCTAAAATAACCATTAAGGCAACTAAGTATGGAAGAAGTATTAAAGGCTAAGTACTATCTAGGTGGTCAAGGGATGATTGTGTGAAGTAGCAAGATAAGGTCACTCAAGTGACATGTAGGTGAGCAGAATTTCTTAGGTGGTCGAAACTTGAGAATGAGATGTGGCCAACCAACACACCAAGTGTCACCTTAGGCAGCATCAAAGAAGATTTGGTCAAGCATTAAGAAGAGGTTAGACGCCATGACCATGGGTTGAGGACTATGTGGCATGACTAAGGAAGTCTTAGTCATACAGGGTGCATAAGGCTAGACCTTCAAAGTGAGTTGGTAAGACATGATGCAAAGTGATTAGATTGATGTAGTGACTTACAAGTGTCCGATTTGTTTGATTTTATGTTCTAAAACTTGTAGATAGTAAATATAATCCAGTGATCATTATTAATAAATTGTTATTATTATAATTTTAATAAAAAGTGTTATTGATTATATTATTAGTTTTTGTATTAGTAACCTAAATCCAATAAACTAGCATCCTAAGTTGTGTGATGAGTTTTGAACTGCATGTAGAGAGATATAGGGATCAGTGTTCGATATATAGCCTAAAGGGTCTATAGTATAGGGATAAGGATAAGTACCTTATCCTGGTAACACTATAGATACAACCGACTTTATATTTGATAGAAACTCAATTATCCAATGCATTCGTATAAATGACATACGAGCGATGGTGTCCTATGGAATGACTTTGCATAAGACCGAACAATGAAATAGTAACTAGTAGATGTAACGCCATTAACTAGTTATGTTTTTATTTCATTTGGATGACTTAGGTAACTTAATCTTAATTTTGAGTGTATTATGAACTCATGTTCATGCACTACAAGAAAATGAGGATCTTTTGATGCATAAAAGTGTCAGGAGATATATGAAAACGCATCAAGAAAGGATCTCCCGACCCATAAAGTTCCATCAGGATCGGGGTTAGGAGAAATGCATCAGGAGATGATCTCCTGACGCTAAAATGTTGTGCGTTAGAAGATCTTTATTTTTTTTATAAAAAAAAATACCTTCCATTATTAAATGGAAGGTATATATATCCACCTGAGACTTTACATAGAAATATATATATCAATACTAGACTTTAATTGAGCCAACTACTAATAAACATAGAACAAGAAAAAAAATAGCCGTTTACATAAATTACGTACATAACCATAGAATTAATTGGTAGAGTTGAAAGGAAAAGATCATTTAGAGTTCATGAATTCTCATTTAAACAAAACATACCTTTGTAGTGTTCTAGATTAAAGATGACATAAAACTAATTATTTTGGTCCTGAAAAATAATGATAAAAAATCAATTACTAATGCAAATCAAGTATCTATGACATAAAACAAGTATCAATAATGAAAGAAAACATAGGCCAAAGAAGCTCACAAAAAGGAGATGACCTATAAGAATGGGCTCTAGTAAGACTAAACAAATAGTTATAAAAGAAAGTTTTAAAACAATGAAACATGGATCGTAGCCACATATGGGTACCGCCACACATAATTATTTATGTTATTGTACTGTTACTACATATAAAAGAAAGAAGATACAAAATTTAGAACCATAGAGAAACTTCAAGGTGGTAGTTCCAAACTTCAAAATAATGAAACTTTGATGAAAAATATTGTATAATCCAATTTGGGGACCAAAACTACGTTTTTGGGATGAAGGGTTGCCTAAGGGGTAGATCTCGAAAAGTTACACGAAATTAAAAAAAAAATTGCGCATTTCAGACAACTATGCTTAAAGTTATGGTCTTCCAAAGTTTCAACATAGTTTTATGTAATTTTGAAGGAAATTTAATGTCAAAATATATTGATAAAATGCTCAATTTATGACAATAGATGTAAAGATCGTGCAAAAGTGCATCAAATGAAGTGGTCATATGCATAAAATGAGTTATTATTGATGAAGATATGAAGCTCGAAAGATAAATGATATGCAGAAACGAAAAGCAATATAACCTTTGGCAAGAGTTTAAAGGCCCAAATACAAACAAAAACACAAAAACAACTAAAAAGATTATAATTTGGAAAGTTTATTAAACAAAATTTATAGCTTGAGAAATTTATAACATTTTTTTATCTACAAAGATTGATAAAATAGATGCTCGGTTTTTCATGTTGCCAAGTAACATGTGATAACTTGACTGAAAAACAATTGTGCATTGTAGTTCAACTATTTATAGCCTTCATGGTAAGAGGTAATTAAGGTGCCCCCTAGTTCATTCCTAGCAAATACATGCATAGGAAAGTTCAAATAATGCATACCTTTGAAGACAGATAATGCATACGAATTGTTTTATTCTCTACAAAGCATTGCAGTGCATTTACAAGCCAATATTCAAAATGGGGTGCATCAAAACATGTTATTTGAAAGATAAAGTTTCCAGTAACTTAATGTCATCCTCCATTCTTGATTATCCTCAAACCGTAAAAATCCATACAAAAAATAATTGTATAAACTACTCCAATTGGCATTAGTTAAAAAGAAGCCATTACAAAAACAAAGTAAAAATTATGCACTACACCAAGAAGTTCAAAAATAAAAAATAGTAGACGTAGTAAAAAAAACTAAAAAACTTAGGGATGAAATCACTTGAACCAATAGCAAAAGGATCCAACAAATGATACTGCTTTTATATCCTTCAAAAAGCACTTTGAACCACAAAGTTATATTTTTTCCACAATGGAACATAATCACACAAGATGGAATTTACTCATATTCAGCTTTAGGGTAATTAGATGAGCATTCTCTTAATTAGTATCTCCGAGACTTGAACAAATGATTCTATCCTCTCTATGTCACATAGGGATTTCTGTTTATTGTTTGGACCATAAACATGTTGTTTATTAGAAAGGCACTGATATTTAAGAACTAAGAAGTAACCTACGAGTAAAATGGTAAATTGACCCAGTTGATGTTACAGACACTTGTGTGAAGGACTGACTTGTTGTTATTGGTTTATATCCTTGGACACAGAAATATATCTATAGTTAGAAGAGTTCAATTGTGAGTTTGTAATAGAGGTACACACAATCATAGTTAACAAATATTGATTATTGTGATTAATGATTTTAGCCAATTAATCACATATCATTGTAGCATATGATATATAGGTCAATTAGGTCCCCTTTCTGGCGTGTAAAGGGTAATAAAGTTAATATATCTTGAATATAATTTAAAATGTTCAAATTTACTAAGGAAAGTAATATAATGTATGACAATGCATTACAATATAAAGTATTTTATTATATAAATTTAATTTTAGATATGGTTCAAAATTAATTTATGAGAGAATAAAATATTTAGTTGAGTATAAATATTAATATGAATTAGATTCATATTAAAACTATAGGTTAAAATTTAATATGTATATGGTACACATTAAAACTATAAGTTATTAGAAAGATTCATATATGAATATGATTCAAATGCAGATTAAATTAATTAATTGGAGATTTAATTAATAGTTTAATTTAATAATGTTTAACTAAATTAAAACTACAGGTTATGTGAGAGATATTTATTTAAATATGATTTAAATAAAATATTAATTAAATATGATTTTATTAATTAATTAATTATTTAATTTAACTTAAATTAAATTAAAAGATTTTTAGAAAATATAATAAATCGGTAAAATTTTACCTTGCATAGAACAATTTTGAAAAAGGATAAAGCCCACCAAACCACAATGTGGAATAACAAAAATACCCTATGATTAATCAGCCACACACACATGCGAAAAAGCTTTTAATTTAAATGATCGTATAATATAGTTTGAAAGATTGTTTAGATATTGTTGCAAGATCATTTGAATCTATTACTTGTCAATCTGAGATAACCAGTGATCTTGTACCAAATCTAAACGATCTTGGTGCACGATCTTGTACCAAATCTAAATAGTCTTGGTACACGATTTTATATGATTGTTTAAGTATTGGTACACGATCATTTTTTTGGTAAACGATCATTTAGATCTTGGTAAACGATCATTTAGCTCTTGGTAAACGATTGTTTAGCTCTTGGTAAATGATCGTTTTGATCTATCACTTATTTATTTGGGATAAATAGTAATATGTTTTTGTTTATCTCAGATAGAAGACTAATTACATATAGATTTTGGTACACGATCATGTAGTGAAAAAAGAAAAAAAAAAAGAAGATGAGAGATGATGAAGAAAGAATAAATTCTAGAAGTGGAGACGAAGAAATCATGAACAAGAAGAAGTGGGAATATGAAGAAAGATAAGTGATAATATGAAGAAGATGTGCATGTTGGGTTTTATGTCGTAAAATTCGTAAATAGTAAATATAATCCATTAATCGTTATTAATAAAATGTTAATATTAATAAAATATTATTATTTCAATAAAGATTATTGATTATATTATTAGTTTTGTCCAAATAACCTAAATACAATAAACTAACATCCTAAGTTGTTTGATGAGTCTTGAATTGTATGTAGAGACATACACGGATCAATATTGGAGATACAACTTAAAAGGTCTATAGTAGAGGGATAAGGTTGGGTACCTTATCGTGGTAACACTATAGATATGACTCATTTTGTGTTTGATACAAACGCAATGATCCAACGTGTTCATGTAGGTGACATGCGAGCGAGAGTATCTTGTGCATTGAGTTTGTATAAGACCGGACCACGGAATAGTAACCACTAGATGTAACTCTGTTAACTAGTTGGATTTATATTTCATTAGAATGACCTGTGTATAACTTAGTCTTAATCCTGAATGTATTATAAACTTCTGTTTGTGAGGGATTGTCCTTTGATTTTGTACGGGTGAGAGTCGAGACAAGATCGAGTGGGGAGCTGAGAACATAATCACACAAGATGGAATTCACTCATTTTCGAATTTAGGGTAAGCAGATGAGTATTTCCTTAAATGGCGTCTCTGGGACTTAGTCTTAAATGGCCCTGCCCTCTTTATGGCACGAGAGGGATATATGTTTAGTGGTTAGATCATAAAAAGGTTGTTCATTATAGGAACACTTATATTTAAGGACTAGAAGTAACCCATGGGTAAAACAGTAATTTGATCCAGCTGGTGTTACGAAAACTTGTAAAGGATTAACTTACTGTTATTGGTTTATATCTGTAGACACAGAAATATATCTACAGTGAGAAAAGTTCAGCTGTGAATCTTTAGTGAAGTATACACATAGTTAACGAATATTGATTAATGTTGTTAATGAGTTTAGCTAATTAATCTCATACCATGTAGTTTCTAATCTGTAGGTCCATTAATTAAGTCTCCTTCCTAGCTCGTAAAGGGTACTGAGATTATTTGTATTGGTTGTAATTTGAAATGTTCAAATTTACTTTGAGAATTAATATAATGTATGATGATACATTATAATACAAAGTTTATACTTTAATTAAATTTTATTATATAAATTAAATTTTGGATATGATTCAAAATTAATTTATGGGAGAATAAAATATTTGAATGAGTTCAAATATTAATTTAATGTAAATTAGATTTATATTAAAACTATAGGTTAAAATTTAATATGTATACGATACACATGAAAACTATAGGTTATGAGAAAAATTTATTTTTGAATATGGTTCAAATTTTGGACTAAATTAAATATAAGATATTTAATTTATTTATATTTAATTTAGAAACTAATTAATTGGAGAATTAATTAATATTTTAGTTTAATTTAATTAAAGTAAAGTAAAACTATAAATATTTATTTAAATATGATTTGAATGAAATATTAATTAAATATGATTTAATTAAATAAATATAATTATTTATTTTAATATTAAATTACATTAATAGAAATGTGGGTGGTTTTCTCACATTTTCTTAATCTCTCTAACTTCTCTCTTCTTAACAGGAGTGATATGTACGCGTAAGGAACACAAAATCGTTATGTAATTTTTTCTTGCATACTGAGACAATTCTCTCAAAAAATTCTCCCTCAAAAATTTCCTTTTTAATTTTGGTTCCCACAAACCAATCTCATTCTTAGAGAATATGAAGATTTTCAAGTGGTAGTGGTGCCCCGATTCGGTGATTTGTGGATATGGAGCCGTCAACAAGAGTAAGTTCCTCTTCTCTGTATCTTGCAATTTTTTCTTTTAATTAGAAAGCATGCTTAGCCTTTAGTTATAGAAATTAGTTTCTTTAATTGTTTCCAATGTATTGGTATTTTTAAGTTCTCAGTTAAATTGGGTTAGTGGTCTCTGTAAAATCTTTCGTTGCTAGGGTTTTTATCCCTTCAGTGCATGCATTCAACACGAAGTTCAAAACTAAAAATGGTAAATTTAAAATTTATGAAAATACAATGGTGGCTTTATAGGTTTTTATTTTTTGTTACACGGATTGTAAATACTTTTGGATTTTGTTCTATATATATGTAAATTAACCTTAAATTAAATTAATAACTGATCCCATTTAGGGAAAATGGGAAGAATCCCACATATCTTGATCCCTCTCTTCCTCTTCTTCGTCCTGAAGAAAAGAGAAGGTTAGTAACGATGAATTGTTGCAATTCCCAATAAGCTCTTAGAGGGAGAAAAAAAAATTCTCACTATTTTTCCTATTCTAATTCCCACAAGCCCAAACCTTAAATTACTAAGAGGATAGGAAAGACTCAAAGTGGTAGTATTCGTGATTCCAAACTTGGTGAATCGTAGATCCAGAGATGACAATGAAAATAAGTTTCTTTTTCTCTGTAATTCTACATTTTTTAATGTTAAGCATGCTTAACTAATAATTATTTTACAGTAAGTATGTTTCTGTATTTGCCAATATATTGGTGTTTCTAATTTTTTAAATTAATTTGAGGAAAGGTCCTAGAAAAAAGTTTTGATACGTAAGGACTCTTATCCCTTCATAAATAAGAATTAACATCAACCATAAGTCAAGTGGGAGGTGACATCACGTTTTCATGTCGAGAAGCCTATTGAAGTCTAACTTCAGTTGAGGATAGCTCTCCTTTCTCTTGTGCAAATTGAATTATTCTAGTCATGAGAGAAATCTTGATGAGGTGAGTTTCTATGTTAGGAGTATTGGAAGTGAAAGATTTGAGAAAGGTGTTGAATTGTTGAAGAGAACTCACAAAGGCCAATTTTCGAAGGAACCTAAAACAACCTTCAACGATCAAAGGCTAGTTAGAGAAATACTTGGAGTTCTGATGTGAAATTCTAAGGTCAACTAATTAAGAGGTTAAGAAACAAGTTCGTAGAATGAATATTTTCAATTGGATGAATAGATTTGGAGTTATGAATTTTTGAAGTGGAATGTGGACAATTTTAAACAGACACATTGAGGCTTGTGCAAGTTAGTGTGGTAGGCGACATTATTTCAAGGCCATGGTGAGCTAGGCATCAACGCATGTTGGGCAAGGTTACACACTCACAGTGAGAATGGGTGTGGGTTCTGGTTAGGAGTTTTGAATGTTAGCATTAGGCAAGGTAAGCATAGTATGGGTAAGCAGTTTAGGCAAGCGGCCTGAGAGGTTAGTGGCATGCTGCCAGGCGAATGACATGGTCTGTGTGTGGGTGCATCCATGCTCATTAGCCAATCATTTAGTGGGTAGTGTCATTTTTTACATTTTTGAAAATTTTAAGTTCAAATCGATATTTTTCAAGATCAACATGATTAATTAGAGATTAATTTATCCAATTTCAGGTCAATGAGTTATAGAGCAAGTTTAAAAGCCTAAAGGGATTTAGGTTAACCCATGCGTGACAAAATGATTTCAAGTTCTTATTTAAAGCAGGGATTTCTAGCATAAATGTTTAAGGTAAGCTTTGAGCTTGTTGAATTTAACTTATTTACACTATGTTTCTGAATAATGAGATTTAGTAAAAACACTTCAGTAGAATATTAAAAGCAAGCTATCAAATTGTTGAATATGAGTTACTACTAATTATGATTTACTAAGTAAAGTACGAGGTTTATGCTCAACAGTCTAAGATGTTAAGCAAATTTATTTTGACATAAGTTTTGTAAGCATGCTTTACATTACTTTATACCTTAGATATTCCGAAGATAATTGTAAGTCCTTCGGGAAAAGTTACATTCAAAGTTAAGTTTAAGATCTTCGAGGAAAGTTACATCTAGAGATAAGTCTAAGCTTCCAGAAAAAGTTACCACGTACACATAGAGAGATTTCCACTGATGTGATGAAGAATTCAACTTCAGTGAAAACTGTTTACTACAAGAAATTTATCATTCAGTGACAAAATTTTAGTGGCGCAAGTAATTTTTGTCACTTAAAGTTCATTTATAGCGACGCAAAAAAAATGTCACAAAAGAATATTATTAACGACAAATTTTTAATCTGTGCCACTAAAAGAATTAGTAAATGTCACTGAAAATAAAATATTTTTAGTAACAAAATTAGTTTGTTGCTAAAACTTTAAAAATTTTCCCCCAATTCCATTTTTCCTCCCACTTTTCATTAAACAATATAATAAATATATATATTTTTTTAATCTTTCCCTTTCCCTCTACCTCTCACGATAGCACGCTTCCATCTCGACCGACAACGACCCAAGAAGCATTTTGCCGGCGACCAAGCTCTTCTATTTTGTCCAGCAATGACGCACGATTACTGTTGGCCGTGACCCAAGTTCGTCGGCAACCAACATTTTGATGCGTCCCACTATTTTCGTCGGCAACCCATGATTACTTTCCACCGTTTCTGTTTTGACCCACCATATTTCAAGTTTTTTTTTTTCCCAACATCAAGGTCTCTTCTAAACCTAAAATTTCATAGTAGATTATTGTTGCTTTAAATTTTTATTTGATAGAAAATCTTGAAATAAGATAAATTGTTGTTGCTTTAGGTTTTCATTTGTTAGAAATTCTTGAAATTGGGCTAAATTGTTGTTACTTTAGATTTTTATTTGTTAGAAATTCTTGAAATTGGGTTAAATTGTTGTTGCTTTAGGTTTTTATTTGTTAGAAATTCTTGAAATTAGACTAAATTGTTGTTGCTTTAAGTTTTTATTTGTTTGAAATTCTTGAAATAAAGATAAATTGTTTTGGTTACTTTGGTA
>JBBPDI010084332.1:0-29559 GCA_037974545.1 Cucumis variabilis
AGAGACAGCCAAAAGTGAACTTTGCCAAAGGTAAAAGTGAGCATCTGAACATCCAGTATTAAAAAAATTATAAGACAGCTCGACCAAAAAGGAAAAAAAAAAAAAAAAAAGATCAGTTAACTACGACAAAGATCACTAACCTGTAGCAACTTTTCTGTCGTTGCTTCTATGAACGAGCACATGATTAACTTCTTCATCCTCTTACAAATCCTCAAACGTGGGTTCAGGATATCTGGTATCACTTTTGGACGCTCATGTATTAATCATGCTTGTTCTAATGGCTTTTAAAGTAGAATTCATTTTTCCAAGAATTCAAACAATATTTATACAAAGCAAAGGTTAAGGAAACTTAATTTATCCTTAAAAGTTTTGACAAAAAGAAAAAAAAATAATTCTGGCATGGTTCGACCCATGAAAACTTTTCGCAGCATAAAATGGATCCAAGCAGAAAAATGAAGTAGATGGTCAGGCAAAACAATCTCTGTATGTTTTCATACTAAAGCTTTGGTATTATCAATGTTGTCATCTTTTTAACAAAATGAGTAATAACAAAACACAACTTTATAGCCAAAATAATATGTATAAGAATGATTTGAACTGTAGACATAAGGTATACTCAATAGACAAGGATATATTTCTTAGTATACAATATCCTTGGTAATTACAACCCATGGATACACAATGTCAGATATTACTTGTTCTGTCCTAAATAGAGGTTGCAACGATTATTTTCTCAACCCAATTGTACGCCATATTTCTTTGTTTTCTGTCTTGGTTCAAGTATCTATATAGTAAATGACCCTCTGTATACAATGAGTGCTCAAGTCCAACAAGGAAATTGAAGTATCGTGATAGTAACCCCAAGTGTAAGGGACCACATTAAATTAAAATGGCACCAATTAGGACGAAAAGTGACAAATTTGTCAATGCAATTTGAAGCAGAAACAACAGATGTAGAGTGTGCTCCTAGTCCCTAGATTCTCCCAATATAATAATTATGATACAGGTAGAGATTGTGCCCCTGCATTCAGATTATATTCCTTTCTTACAAATGTGAAATGGTATTTCAAATTATCGTAGATCAAAATATTATTGATAAATTTGTGAGTTTAAGTAGTGCAATAGAGAAACCACCTTCATATATCAGGTAAATACATTATACATAGTATCTAAAACAGACACCATGAATATAACCAATTCCTCTAGTAACACAAAAACTTGAATGGAAGAGACTTGAGGTGACCTGACAGAAGGAACATGCAGTATAAAGTGGATAATTGATCACATATTGCATGTCAACTAAGTCAAAATTTTGACAACAGCATCTTCAAATAACTTAGAAAACTGAGAATCAAACTGCGCTTTGGCCAGCCATTTGAGGGGGTTGTTCTGAGTGATACTGTTCTTCTATTGGGACCGCATCGGATGATGGCTGTTGTGGTCTTGTCATTTGAGTCGATTCCGATTGAAAATAATTATGACCTGTCATTTGAGATGATCTTGATTGAAAATAACTAGGACTTGACATCTAAGGTGATGAAGGGCCATAACTTCCTCTGGCTTTAGGGTTTATGTAAGGTTGCCAGTTTGGTTCTGCCATGTGAGGAGGTTGTTGTGAGTGATGTTGTTCCATTGGGTGTGGATCGAATGATGAATGTTGTGATTTTGTCATTTGAGTCGATCCTGATTGAAAATAATTAGAACATGTCATTTGAGGCGAACTTGATTGAAAATGACTAGGACTTGATACCTTAGATGAGAAATAACTTCCTCTAGCTAGTCTGAGGGTTTGTAAAAGGCCGCCAATTTGATTCTGCCATTTGAGGGGGTTGTTGTGAGTGATGTTCTTCCATTAATGGGGGTGGATCAAATGATGAATGTTGTGGTTTTGTCATTTGAGCTGATCAGTTAGAACCTGCCGTTTGAGGAGGACCTGATTGAAAATGACTAGGACTTGACATATGAGGTGAGGAATAACTTTCTCTAGCTTGAGGGTTGATAAAAGGCTGCCAATTTGATTCTACTCTTTGAGGGGCTTGTTGTGAGTGATGTTCTTCCATTGGGTGTGGATCGAATGATGAATGTGATTTT
The DNA here is from genome assembly GCA_037974545.1 of Cucumis variabilis. Lineage (NCBI taxonomy): Eukaryota > Viridiplantae > Streptophyta > Magnoliopsida > Cucurbitales > Cucurbitaceae > Cucumis > Cucumis variabilis. The sequence goes on from JBBPDI010084332.1 coordinate 2,092, forward strand.
GTCATTTGAGTCGATTTTGATTGAAAATAATTGGAACCTGTCGTTTGAGGCAAACCTGATTGACAATGACTAGGACTTAGTCATATGAGATAAGGAATAACTTCCTCTAGCTTGAGGGTTTATAAAAGGCCACCAATTTGGTTATACCATTTGAGGGGTCCTTGCAGTGGTCCTCCCATTTGAGGTGGTACCTGAGATTGTGAAATTCTTGGGGGTCGAGATGGGGGCAATATGCAGCATGTCCCCATTTATTCATATTTAGCAATCGTTCAATCTCTTCATGTCGACCAGCCTTTACAAATGCCTCTTTAACAAATTTACTGTGTGGGAGTGAGGCAAATACCATACCTCATTATCTGGTCCAGCAACTTCCGACTAGCACGGGCGGATTTAGTATAAGCCAAGGGGTTGAGCCCCTCAACTTTATTGTCTTTATATGATATATATAAACAAAATTTTTAATTTTTAATACTTGTAGATAATTTAGTGGTTACTCTTTGTCAACCCTCTTTCCAACATAGGTTTGAATTTTACTTCTGTAATTCATTTTCTAAATTTTTCTTTTTTTTTCTTCAAATTATAACTCTTCGATTTCCACCCAATAAATAATAATTATACACTCTTCCCGCCTAAATTAAAGTTACTCAACTATTCAACTTCATTCATTTTATTATTATTATTTTTTTAGCTTTTTAATCTTTTCAACTTCTAGCTTTTTAATTTTTTCAACTTTTTTTTTTTTTTGCTTCTTCAACATCTTTTCATAGCTTGTGAGGTAAGTTTTTATTTATTTATTTATTTATTTTTCTTTTTAAGTTTGCTATTCTATTTATATGCATTCATTTTAATATTTAAAATCATTCTTATTTTTTGTTTTAGTTTTTAAAATTTCTTCTTCAACTTTATCTCCTAATTTATGTGGTAAGTTTTATAACTTATTTTCTTCTCTTTTCAAATTTGTTATTTTATTTTTATGCATTTGCTTTTCATATCATATTTTTTTTTCTGTATTAATTCATTTGTTTTATACCTATTTTATTAATTCTTGAAATAATTTATAGATTTTAAGTAAACTTGATAGGTTGTTTAAGTTATGATATTGTTGTTATATGTCAATTTCTTCTTAATTTATTCCCATTACAATGTTATGTTATTGTAGATTTAATTTGAAATCTAAATGGAGAGATATTTTAAAAGAAAATCGACGGGGCTATCATCTCCTTTGTAGAAAAGTAATAATAGTTATAAGAAGTACATTAGTGAAATAAAATTAGAAAATTTACCAGTAGATCTTGGTCTAAGAATAAGAATTTTTTTATTACAATTGTAATATTTGAGACGAAGTTCGTAGAGCATATCTACATAAAGGACCCTATCAACCTCGAAGTCATACTTTTTCATTGAAGAAATTTAGGTCACAATCAAGAAGGTTTAATCAAATTTGGTCTACTGAATATCTTAATTGGTTGTAATATAGTATTTCAAAAGATGTTGCTTATTGTTTATGTTGTTATTTATTCAAACCAGAAGTTGGAGAGCAATCAGGACGTAACCATTTTGTTGGTGAAAGATTTTCAAATTGGAAGAAAAGAAAAAGAAATTGCAAACTCATGTTGGAGGACCAAATATAATCCACATAACCAAGCTTGGGGCAAATGTAAAACTCTTCTAAATAAAAAACCACAAATTGCAACATTTTGTAACAAGATGTCTGATCAAACAAGAATTGACTATCAGATTCAATTAGATGCAACAATTGATTGTGCTCGATTTTTGTTACAACAAGGTCTTCCATTTTGTGGGCACGATAAAGCTGAAGATTCAAAAAAATCAAGGTAATTTTCTTGAACTCGTACAATGGTTATGCAACCATAATAAAGATATTGAAGTCGTTTCTTTGAGAAATATGAAAACTTGAAATTGACTGCACCAGACGTCCAAAAAGATATCGTCAATTGTATTGCAGTAGAAATCGTCAATGCAATCATATAAGATATTGGTGATAAGTTGTGTTCAATTTTGATTGATGAGTTGAAGGATATATATTTAAAAGAGCGAATGTCAATTGTGTTGAGATATGTAGACAAAGGGTGTGTGATTGAATAATTTTTGGTATTGTACATATTACCAATACAAATTATTTATCACTTAAAGAAGCTATTGATGGATTCTTTTCTATGCATGGATTAAGCATGGAGTTTGTGAGGACAAAGTTATGATAAAGCGAGCAATATGCAAGGAGAATTTAATGGATTGAAAACATTAATCTTGAGAGAAAATGAATGTGTATTTTATATTTATTGTTTCTCTTGCCAGCTTCAATTAGCTTTGGTAGCTATTGTAAAAAATCATGTAGAGACCGTGGTCTTTTTCTTTTAGTTGTAAATGTGGTGAATGTTATTGGTGCATCAACAGAACGTCGAGAAATGTTAAGAGAGAAACATAGTACCAACACTTTTGAAGTTTTGAATAATGGGGAACTGTCAAGTGGAAGAGGATTGAATCAGAAAACAATGATTAAACAACTAGGAGATAAACGGTGAGAATCACGCTACAACACTTTGGTGAGACGTATTTCAATGTTCTCTTCAATTTGTGAGGTACTTGAGACAATCATATATGATGGATCAAATTCTGAACAAAAATATGAAGTAAAGGTTCTAATGAATTCAATCCAATCATTTGACTTCATTTTTCATGTGCATCCTATGAAAACTATCTTGGGAATCACAAATGATTTGTCTCAAACACTATAGAGAAAAGAACAGGATATTGTGAATCAATTCAATTTGGTTAAGATTTGTAAAGTAAGATTACAGTCAATGAGAGAATTAGGATGACGATCATTGTTGGATGAAGTTTCAAGTTTTCTATTATAAGCATGGTATTCTAATGCTTACAATGGATGGTGCGTTTTTTGATCAAGGGAGGAAAAGACGAAAATCTCAAGAAATCACAATTATACATCATTATAGTGTTGAGATTTTTTATGTAGTTATTGACATGCAACTTCAAGAGTTAAATAATCATGTCACTGAAAAAAGTACCGAGTTACTTCTTTATGTGGCATGTTTTTTCAATCCAAGCAACTCAATTACTGCTTTTGACAGGAAAAAAACTCATTTGTCTTGCACAACTTTATCCTAGAGATTTTTCAATGACAGAGCTTGTTATTCTTGAAGACCGGCTTCAAGATTATATCATTGATGATGTTTTGTTTGGATAATATGTTTGTTGAGTTAACAAGTATTAGTGATCTTTCTAAAAAAATGGTGATAACAGCTAAAGATAAAGTCTATCCATTAGTCTATCGGTTGCTTACCTTAGCTTTGATCTTACCAGTTACAACAGCTACCGTGGACAGGACATTTTCTGCTATGAGCATTATAAAGACTCAGTTACGTAATGGAATGGGAGACCAATGAATGAATGATTGTCTTGTAACATATATTGAGATATATTTATTTGATAAGATAGATAATGAAGTTATTATGTATCAATTTCAAAATATAAAATCTCGTTGAGGACAATTGTGATGTACAAAAATTAGTAAATTTATTAATTTTTAGAACCACTCACTTATAAATTATTTTGACTGGACTATAAAGCCCCCTGTCAATAAATTTTCTGGATCCACCACTAGGAAGCTGTGGATCATCTGCGGGAAATATTGAATAAAGATCATGGCACTGATTCGTTGGTTTTCAATAAATTTGGGGAATTTGGAGAAGGCGAATGAACATATGAGTTGAAGGAGAGATGTTTAGTGTATGATGGGGTTGTGAATGCTACGTTCATGGATTGGTTTTTCAATCAAGGGAAAGAAAAGGAGGCCATGGATTCATATAAGTCATTGCTTGATAGGTAATTCAAGATGGTTCCAGTGACTTGAAATGTGTTGTTATAGGTTTTGCTTAAGCATGAAAAGAAAACGAAGGCTTGGTCCTTGTTTGATCAGATGTTGGATAACCACACTCCACCAAATTTCCAATCTGTTAATTTAGATAAATTCAACATAACGGCTAATGAATGCTTTAAGCTTGGCAAGTTCGCAGAGGCAGTGGACTTTCCAGAAGGTGGTAACTCAACCAAAGTCAAGGCCTTTTGCTATGGATGTTGCAAGGTATAATAATATCATTGCAAGGTTTTGTAAACAGGGAATGATGGTAGATGCAGAGACTTTCTTTGCTGAACTTTGCTCGAAATCCTTGTCCCAACTCATAAAACACTTATAAAATCTTATTTAAAGATTGAGTATATTGATGATGCATTGAGAGTTTTTAACAGAATGGTTGATGTTGGTTTGAGAGTTGTTGCTAGCTTCGAAAATATGGTATTTGGTGAATTGATTAAGAATGGCAAGGCAACTGACTGTGCTCAAATTTTAACAAAAATGGGAGAGCAGGATCCTAAATTGGATCCCACATGCTACGACGTTGTGATTAAAGAGCTATGCAATGAATGTGTGGGATGCTAATCGACAGTGGCAGATCCAGAAAATTTATTGACAGTGGGCTCTTTATAGTTCTGTCAAAATAATTTATAAGTACGTGGTTCTAAAAATTAATAAATTTACTGGCTTTCGTACATCACAATTGTCCTCTACAAGATTTATATATTTGAAATCAATGCATAATAACTTCATTACCTATCTTATCAAATAAATCTCTCTCAATATGTGTTACAAGACAATCATTCATCCATTGGTCTCTCATTCGATTGCGTAATGAGTCTTCATAATGTTCATAATAGAAAATTTCATCTCTACGCTAGCCATTGTAACTGGTAAGGTTAATGCTAAAGTAAGCAACTAATAGACTAATGGGTAGACTTTATTTTTAGTTTTTATCACCATTTTTTAAGAAAGATCACCAATAATTATTAACCAAACAAACATATTATCTGAACACAACATCAATGATATAATCTTGAAGTCGATCTTCAAGAATAACAAGCTCCGTAGTTGAAAAATCTCTAGGATAAAATTGTGCAAAGCAAATGAGTTTTTTCTGGCAAAAGCAGTAAATGAGTTGCTTGGATTGAAACATGTCATACAAAGAAGCAACTCAGTACTTTTTTTAGTGAAACGATTATTTAACTCTTGAAGTTGTATCTTAATAACTGCATAAAAAATCTCAACACTATAATGATGTATATTTGTGATTTCTTGAGATTTTCGTCTTTTCCTTCCTTGAACAAGAAATGCATCATCCATTGTAAGCATTAGAATACCATAGTTATTATAAAAACTTGAAATTTCATCCAACAATAATTGTCATCATGATTCTCTCATTGACTGTAATAATTACTTTACAAGTCTTGACTAAATTCAATTGCATTCACAATATCCTTATCTCTTCTCTGTAGTGCTTGAGACAAATCATTTGTGATTCCCCAGATAGCTTTCATAAGATGCACATGGAAAATGAAGTGAATTGATTAGATTGAATTCACTAGAACCTTTGCTTCATATTTTTGTTCAGAATTTGATTCATCATATATGATTGTCTCAGCAAGTACCTCACAAATTATTGATGAGAACGTTGAAATACATCTCACCAAAGTGTTGTAGTGTGATCCCCACCATGTATCTCATGGTCGTTTAATCATCGTTTTCCTATTTAATCCTATTCAACTTGACAATTCGTCATTATTCAAAACTTCAAAAGTGTTGGTACTAGGTTCCTCTCTTCACATGTTTCGACGTGTTGCGATGCACTAATAACATTCACCACATGTACAACTAAAAAAAAAGAAACTAGCGATCTCTACATGATTTTTTGCAATAGCTACCAAAGCTATAATTGAAGCTAGTGAGAGAAACAATGAACGTAAAATGCATATTCATTTTCTCTCCGAATTAGTGTTTTCAATCCATTAAATTTTCCTTTCCTCTTGCTTGCTCCATCATAACTTTGTCCTTGCAAACTCGTCATGTTTCATTCATGTATAGAAAAGAATCCATCAATAACTTCTTTAAGTAATAAAGAATAACTTGTATTGGTAACACGTACAATACCGATAAATCATTAACCGCACATTCTTTGTCTACATATCTCAACACAATTGACATTTCTCCTTTGAAGATATATCATTCAACTCATCAATCAAAATTGAAAAACTTATCACCAATATCTCATACGATTGCATAGACAATTTCTTCTGCAATAAAATTCGCAATATCTCTTTGAATGTCTCTGGTACAGTCGTTTTCAGGAGCATTTCTCAAGGAAACGATTTCAATATCTTTATTATGGTTGCATAATCATTGTAGGAGTTCAAGAAAATTACCTTTGTTTTTTTAATATTCAATTTCATTGTGCCCACAAATGGAAGAGCACAATCAATTGTTGCACCTAATCGAATCTGATAGTCAATTCTTGCTTAATTAGACATCTTATTAAGAAATTTTGCAATTTTTTGTTTTTTATTTAAAAGAGCTTCACTTGCCTCAAGCTTGGTTATGTGCACTATATTTGGTCGGTCCTCCAACATGAGTTTGTAATTTTTTTTTTCAATTTGAAAATCCTTCACCAACAAAATGGTCATGTCTTGTTCTCTCCAAATTTTAGTTTGAATCAATAACATAAACAATAGGCAGCATCTTTTGAAATACTATATTCCAACCAATTAGGATATTTCGTAGACGAAAGTGGATTAAATCTTCTTGACTTAGACCCAACTTGCTTCATTGAAAAAGTATGACTTCGAGGTTGGCAGGATCCTTTGTAGATATGTTTTACGAATTTCGTCTCGAATATTACAATAAGAATTCTAATTCTTAGACTGAAAAAATTAAATAGTTGAAATTTTATAAAAATAAAAAAAATAAAATAAATGAAGTTAATTAAATAGACTAGTCTAAAGGTTGTAATTTGGGGAAAACGAAAAGGTTGTAATATGAGGAAAACCAAAAATCACATTCAAAGATGGGTAAGAAGAAAAAAGATTTTCTTTATATAATACCTTGGGTCTTCGGTCTATTCTAAATGGGTTCAGCCTCCTCAATCCTCCCGGCATCAATCAATCCCTTAGTAAAATGACAATAAGTAACTGCGGAAGGAATGAACGGAGCACTCGCAATAATATGACGATAAGCTTCAAGACCCACATCAACACGGCCCTCATCACGATCACCAGCACGAATCAAGGGTTGAACACGATTGTGAGATTAAGACAAGGGGCATTGGGATCACGCTGAGGGGGAGGGTAATTGTTTTAGAGTAAGTCATTAACCTTATTTCTATTAATGAGATAACTATTATGTTCACATAATAAGTCAAGATAATCATCGGGTGAGCGGACCACATGGCAGTGATAGACTAATTAATGCGGTTGTGTTAGTGGCCTGCGCAATGAGAAATGAATCGGTAAAATCTTAAGAGATGTTGATGATGATGCTGTCATCACAGTAATCTATACATGGAAATTATTCATGTTTTTTTGTGAAAGGAACAGTGGAAGACTAATGTATGTTTTATATTTTAGTGAATGAAGCGTTGAGAACCTGTTTATGAAAATGAAAATGTATTTGTTGATTAAATTGTATTCCCAAAAAGATTTTTAAAGTATCACTAATTAAGTCATCGACTTATGTTTTAAGTTTTCTCCTTCCTCAGGTTGTAAGGTGTTAAAGTCGGTTAAAAAGATAAGCTAGCAGGCCAGGCGTTTAAAGGTTGAAGGTTGTGAAGGCATTTAGAATTTCTTTGTTAAGCTCTTGTATTAAGGAAGTTTATTCTGTGATTGTAGAACTCATAAGTTTAAGTTAAAAGTATAAGTTGGTGTCGTTTGTTATTTCAGTTGCTTTATGGTTGTGTTCTTTATCATTTAGTAATTTTAAAGGATTTAAGCGAGCGTTCTAGTGTTTCGCATTAGAGGTGCCATGATTGCTCAAGTCGTGTCATGTTCCGTATCGCAAGGTTAAGGACGAGTGCAGGGGCAGGGCGACAATTTTATAGTGTTGAAGAGGTTGGTGACATTTGTATTTCTAGGCTTACATTTAGTTCTTAGAATATTATTTCCACGTGTAAACTTTCTCTCACCTCCTCTCTTTGTACTCCTATTCCAAGCATTGTTGTTATCTTCTTTTCTTTTTCTTTTTTTTTTTTGTTATTTTTTTATTATATTTATCAAATATATGTTATCAAACTATAGTAAATAACCATGAATCCATCAGTCTATTATTCTATCTTTTGTTAATTTAACAAGGATTCGGTACGACTTATGGTATTTGCAAACCAAGTAAAAGCTATGATTTTCTTTTGTTAACTTGAGGAAATATAGGTGTCTACAAGTCCAGACAAATTTTTCTATGATTGTGAGTTGTCGTAATTGGAGGTCTAAATGCTAAAAGGATTCACGTTTTGTGAAGTCTAAGACTAAGACATATTTTGGTCTATACAACATAGTGCAGTCTTTCAGAGTTTTGATTCGTTTGTTTGATACGAAAGGTGGTGAATTTGGCAGCTTAGAAAGCATGATACATGTGTCTTATTCTATTCTATAACCATGTTAATCATTTGTTAATAAGATTGGTAAAATGGAGTAGTAAGCTATTTATTTATTTATTTGACAAGCACAATATTTTGTTTTAAAATTAAATTTTAACTCAATCTAAAAGTAAGATGAGTCCATTATTTATCAAACCTAGCCCTAGAGCTAAAGTTGATGTCTTTTCAAGTTTAGTTAAATCAAACCCAAATCTGAAGCTAAGGCTGGAGTCTGTCTATCAAGTCCATTATTTATCAAACCTAGCATTTGCACTAAGGTTGATGTCTTTTCAAAATTGGTTAAATCAAGCCTAGATATAAAGTTGAGGTCGAAGCCTCTCCATCAGATCCTTATTTATCAAACCTAGCCTTGAAGCTAAGGTTGATATGCTCATTTGATAGTTTTTTCTTTCTCTAAAAAATATTTTAAAGAAAAATCGACCCATATACCTTATCTATTTCCGTTGTCCCACCTTTAAATATTTTTAGGATGGACAAGGGGAGAAAGTTGTATATATCATATTTTGTCATTTTTTATTTATTTTTATTTACTTTATTTTATGGAGTTTTTTCAAAAATATATAAAAAAACTGACAAACTATTTATACTGAACAAAACCACTAAAAGACAAAATCAATTACACTTGATTTTTCTATGAAGTGTAAATATTTTATCAAATATTCTACTTTTTACAATTTCTCTTACATTATCTTATTTTATTTTGTGACATTTTTAAAAATAATAAAATAAATTAAAATATTTACAAGCTATAGCAAAATTTTGGATTCTATCACTGATAGTCTTCTATCACTATAGCATATCAATGACTATCAGTGATAGAATTTAATATAGGTTGTAAATATTTTGTAAAATCTAGTATTTTTAAAAAAAAATTCCTTTTATTTTTATAAAAGAAAATTGGATTTGAATTTAATTTTAAAAAAAATTATAAAAAAACAAAACAAAATAGGAAAAAAATCTAACTTATCTTAATCTCATGATCCCCCTCCCTAACTTCCCTCAACTACTTCTTTCATATATCTCCCCACTTTCTCTTCCACAGTTTTTTTCTTTCCCTCTTCATCATTCTCCCACTTTCTCCACACTAAGAACGATCCGTCTGATTTCTTCCCACTCTAAAAAAACTAACTCATTGTCCTATAAATAAAGATTCCATGAGAAGATAAAGTCGAGGGATGTAGGTGGAGATTTTCTTTTCCACTATAAAAAAATATTTTCTCATTGCTCGATTTGCTTTCAATTGGGAGGGTTGGAACCAAAATAAACTCCATTTTAAATGGCTCTTATGCCACACAGAATTATCTATTCATTTCTTCTTGGACGTGAATTGAGAACCACAGGACATGAAAAAAAAATCAAATCAAAACTTTGTTTTGTGATCTTTTGTAATTTCATTTAAAAGATAAATTTTGGTAACCATTTTTAAGGGTGTTGTAGAGTGCTAACATCTTCCATACACACAACTGACTCCTGAAACTAAATATGAATTTACGTAGACTATTTTTTGTGACAAATCACACCTTAATATAATTGGTGGCGACTCTAAACCCCTTTATTTTAAAATTAAATAATGAGGACGTCAGCCATTTTATGTCACGATCACGTTGTGACATGTCGATAGAGAAAAGATATTCGTCTTTGTGAAAAGAAACAATTGAGGCATAATTAAACTCACTTTCAAAATGCCAAGTTTTTGGATTAGTAGTCTAAATTAAACACCAAAAGATGACAAGTCTATGAGATATAAATGAGTAAGAAAAAAAATGAAGATAATGAGTTCACAAGATATAAAGCAAGGCTAGCTAATTGCACAAGGTTTTTTATAAAGACAAGATATTAACTATGATGAGACATATTCTCCGATAATGGATGCAATCACATTCATTAAGATTTTTAATTGGCATATTTTGTTTGTAAAATTCTGGAGATGCATCTTATGGATGTAGTTACATCGTATTTATATGGATTTCTTGATAATGATATTTGTATGAAAGTCCTATAATGATTTAAAATACCTGAAACATATAAATCAAGTTTTTGGGAACTATATTCAATAAAGTTACAAAGATCACTATATGAATTAAAACAATCAGGATGAGTGTGGTATAATCGCTTGAGAGGATATTTGTTGAAAGAAGGATATCAAAATAATCCAATATGCCCATGTATTTTTATAAAATAAAAAAAATCACAGTCAGTGTTTGTTATTATAACTGTATAAGTTGATGATTTAAATATAATTATAACTCCTGAATAGCTTTCAATGACAATAGAATACGTTAAGAAAAAATTCGAGATGAAAGATCTCAAAAAAAAACAAAATTTTGTGGTGGCTTACAAATTGAGAATTTAGCATATGAGATTTGTTCATCAGTCAATTTATACAAAAAAAAAATTAAAAATATTTTATATGGACAAAGCACATCCATTGAACATTTCAATGCAAGTTCGTTCACTAGATGTGAAAAAAGATATATTTTGACATCGAGATGATAATGAAGAACTTCTTAGTCTAAAAGTATCATAACTTTGTGCAATTGGTGCACTAATTATGTATCTTGCTAATATTACATGACCTGATATTGCATTTTCAGCAAATTTATTAAACATATACAACTCTTCTCCAACAAAAAGACATTGGAATGAAATTAAACATATACTCTTTTACCTCTGAGGAACAACTGATATGGGTTTATTTTATTCAAATAAATCAAATTTTAACTTAGTTAGTTTTGCAAATTCTAGATAAATATCCAATCCACACAAAGCAACATCTTAAACAAGTTATCTATTTACACGTGGAAGAACTGTTATATCATGACGATCAGTGAAACGGACCATAACAACTACCTCCTAAAATCATGCTAAAATTCTTGCAATGCACAAGGCAAGTCGAGAATGTGTATGGCTAAGATCAACGATTCAGCACATTCGTGGAACTTGTAGCTTGTCTTATAGTAAAAATCTTCCAACAATATTATTAGAAGACAACGAGATGTATAGCTCAAATCAAATAAGATTATATCGAAGGCGATAGAACAAAGTATATTTCACTAAAGCCTTTCTACACACATACTCTTGAAGAAAATGATCACAAAATCCCAGTATAATAAATTTATTCAAAAGATAACATAGCAAATTTATTTACAAAATTATTACCTACCACAATTTTTGAAAATTTGGTGCACAAGATTAGAATGCGGTCACTCAAAGATCTCACGTGATGTTTCCATGAGGAGGAGTAAATTGTACTTTTGTAAGTGTATAAATTATATGAAATATATACTCTTTTTCTTTTAATAAGATTTTTTTCGTTGGGATTTTTTTTCTAATAAGGTTTTAACGAGGCATATTTCTTATATGTAATAGGCATCTAAGGAAAAATATTATAAATATTAGTAAAATAGATACCTATTTATCCATTATGCTTAGTGTCCATATATCAAAGTGTCACACTCCCTCTCATCCAACTCCTATGCCATGTGTCTTGAAGATGTTAATTATTAATGGCTATGTATTCTACCTCAAGCTTGCCAAATTGCCTATGAATAATGGCATTTGATGAGTTTTGGAGAAAACACATTAGTGAAATTTCTAAATAAACGGGAGAAACTGGAATTTATGGAGATTTTCTAATTTCTTGATTTTATTTTATTTATATTATATATTCTCAATTTCCATATTCCGCTGTGCCTCATTTTTACAATAAATTTCATCATTTATGTATTATTTGTTCCTTTTTTCACTCCACATAACATTAAGATGATGTGTTGCCAAAATAATGGTTGTTGTCACACCATCCTAACCTAATCGCTTCCAATGACTTGGCTTGTTTCAACGTTAGTTAAAGTACTTTCAAATGTTCAAATTTAATCAGCTTACTTTCCGTAAATACTAGAGTTAATGCTCTTTTGGTTTGGAAGTTTTTTTTTTCAAAATTGGTTCATGCAAAAGAAAAGTTACATGAAAATATATTTCCAATTACAGAAAAAGAAGACTCATCAACTCACTCTTTTTCCTAGAAAGTTAACGACAAACCAACTATAAATATTATTTTTGAGTTTTTTCAAAGTGCAGAAACTAACTTTAAACATATATATTTACCAATGTTAAAATAGAGACAAATAGAGATATGTCTCAAGGTATAGAAACAAAATGGCAATTAGCTTACCCATTTAAACTAATATATTATACTCAAACTTAGATACTAAATATACAAAGTCGACATTAATTTATAAAGAATAAAATTCAAAATCTGTTAGGAAGCTAATTCCACAAAAATCTACTTTAAAAAGTTGGTAGGAGGGAACAAATTTTAAAGTATATGAGAAAGAACGTGATTAGAAAAAAGAGCTATATCAGAATCAGAAAAAAGATGGCAACACTTCACAATTGAATGCCAATAACTTGGGTTTGATTTAATTCCATTCCTAATTTCCTACACATAAAATTAGAGAATTTATAGCGAAGATTTAGAGCTTTCATGAACTTATAGATATTATTCTTTCTAGTTTCTATGTAACACAAAATCACCTTCAAGGGAATTAAGCAAAGCAACTAGAGATTCTTCTTCAGATCCTTTGAACTGCAATATATTGTCAAGTGTATCCTGTGTGGTCAAAAGAACATATTGCATTCTCCTTCGTTTAAACCAAATTATGGTGAACTTCAAAGAGGGCCTCCAAACATTAGTATAAGAAACAAAAAAGATACATCTTTTAGACTTCATTTTGTTAGTTAGAAAATATAGAACTTGGTATACCGAATATAATCTAAGCCCAACAAATTCACATTGTCTTCTTATGACAATTTTACTCATTCTAGTACCTGCGCTACATGAGTATGTCTCCCAAAATAGAACTTATTAACTTTCTCATAGAAGCAGCACGTCTTCCACAAGATCTTACGAACTATACTCTGTGGAAATAAACCGAACTTGAACAAAGTTTACTAAAGGGAGACATGTCTATGAGAGAATAATTATGGAGAAAAGTTCTCTTCAACAATTTGAAGATGATATGTATTTATAGACTATTCACGGTCATTCGAATAGTCATATCTCTTCTTCAAATTGGTTATTTTAGAAAAGTCATGTCAATTCATGAAACAATATAACTTTATACAAATGGTCACATGCCACTTATTCCAACAATCCCCCCCATAAATAGTAAGTTGCCAATTTAAGATAAAATGGAAAGTTTCCCAATGAAGAATCTGCATCGAGATAAGTAGTAAAGACTTTGAACTTTTCCTAGCAAACAACAATCGAGTTTACTTAGCTAATCAATGGACTTGATACTTTAAACTGTCAACCGTTCTAGAATGAACTTAGACAATTGAAGTCACAATTTACCATTATGAAAAAGTATGTTCTCATTATTGTGTTCACTTGGTCCTTGAAAACCATCTCGTCTCATTAGTGTTTTAGAGAATTCACCTTAAAATTTTCGTAGAAACAACCCATTCACACTCATATAGGTAATTCTTATAAAGAACATCATATACACTCTTTCCATAAATAATTATTTAACCACTCATAAAAATCATTAAAAGCATAATGCTTACTCTAAAAGCACATTTGCACTTTCTCATCATCTTTAGAATGAGTAAAAAGAAATAAACACAATGCTCACTAAAGTATTCAGAGGTAGATTTTACCATTGAACCTAGGTCTTGGGATCTCAAACATATTGATGTACTATTGAACCTAGATCTTGGGATCTCAAACATGTTGAATTACCTCTCTAGTTAACTTATAAAATTAAAGGCTTTATCTCATTTTCCTTGATAAACTTCGTTTCAAGTAACTCTCTAGTCAAACCTTTTACAAGTGAATTCTCAATATTATTTTTAACTTCAAGATTTCATTAAAAAGTAGTTGCCTAATTGTATTAAATTGTTATCCCATACTTTAAGACTTGGATTATAAATTGGAATAACCACTTTTCTCAAGTACCCTAGAATAACATAAAATTTTGAAGAAAGTTTCAGCCATTCCATAATTTACAAGAAATTTCCTATATATATTTTCATATAGGAAATTCCCATACAAAACATAATTAACAAGAGAAGACATCTCCACGGAATGTGTCCTATCACAAATTTGGAATCTCATAACAAGATCAGAAATTTTAAGGGAAATTCTCTTATCAACCATTACTGTTAAATTTCTCACAATTTTTCTCCATGATTTGCACTAGAATGCGGCACAACACTTTCATATTATTGATAACATGTGAAACCAATCACCAAATACTTGTGAAACAAAGTAAATAAATTTACCAAATAAGTTCTCACAAAATGACATCATATAAACTTAAAACGACTTAGAAACATCAGGCTTAATACCCATGATGCTTAATGTGCATTATGCATAATAGTTACACAGTAGATCAATATGTGAAGTTGATCACTGAACAATTTTAAAATAAAAAAAGCAACAAATAAAACTGAAAACATTAATTATTTAGGCTTGAAATGTGAAATGGCATGGAAACATTAGGCTTCATGACATAAATAATACAATATTTTATGACAAATTATTGTATACACATACCTGTATTAACACAAAATAAATAATACAATATTTTATGACTTAAATTATTGTATACACATACCTGTATTAACACAAAATTAGTGTCGAACATTAAACAATAATCCACTGCACATATGTCAAAGAGTGAACTCATACCAAAATTTTGCAAGGGCCAAAAGAAAAATTATTACAACCTTACCCGAAGGAAAATCTTAGACTAAGTGAAATACATAACAAGCAACTCACTAAAAATCAGAATCACTTGAAACACTTCATATCAGTTGAATGAAAATTAACAATAATTTTCATACATTCACAGAGATCACTAGAAAAGCAGAAATTTAATCAAACAGTACTCTGTTTTTGGAATAAAATACGTATATATGAAATTCTAAAACATGATCCAAACGGCAAAATCAATATACGAAAATTTTCGTTTCTCAATTTCAGTGATACGAAGCCATAAAAGATAAATAATTCTAAAAAAGAGCTAGAAATTTGCACGTGTTCTTTCTAATAGGAAAAAGAAACACATAGCTTAACCCTAAACCAACAAAATAAAACAATGAAATTTTGGGTGAAAATAATATATATGTGTGTGTATTATTAAGAAGAATGAAACAAAATCACTCTTATCCAATATTGGCCTTGCTTTATAACCAAATTTTAATCATGAGTAACTCCACAGAAAAACAATCCATACAAGAAATAAAAAACATGCACTGAAATTTACAACTTATTCTAAAACATAATTCTTAAACAATAATGTATAAATATTGGTGCATTCATACTAAATTAAAATCAACTTAATAAACGAAGTAAAATATCATGGCCACAAAGAAAATAAATTCACGGTCAATGTAAAACAAACTAGATGCTTTAAAATTGTCTTAAGATTGTTATGTGCATAATATCGTCAAAGAAGTTAGAAAATATAGAACTCGGTATACCAAACATAATTTGAGCCCAACGAATTCATGTTGTAATTTTACTCACTCTAGTGCCCAAGTTGGATGAGAATTATCTCAGATTAGCTTTCTAATGGAAGCAGCATCTTGTCCACAAGATCTAAAGAACTATACTTTGTGGAAATAAACCGAACTTGAACAAAGTTTACTAAAGGAAGAAATGTCTAAGAGAGAAAATCAATATGAACAAAAGTTTTCTTAAACAATTTGAAGAAGATGCGTACTTATAGACTATTTGCAGTCATTCAAATAGTCACGTCTTGGTTATTTTAGAAAAGATATGTTCATTCATGAAACAACGCAACTTTGTACGAATTGTCACATACCATTTATTCCAACAAAGCGATGACGCACCAGTCATTGGTTTGTCGGTTCTTTTATCGAGGTCTTTAGGGGATATTCCACAGCTTTGCATGGCCAGAAAAGTCTGGATGTGTGCATAATTTATCTGTCGTCCAAATATCAATTTCTAGTCATATACGGACGAAGGAGCATTCAATCGACAAGTATATATGCATAAAAGGAACAAGGAACTTGAGGGAATGGAGGATTAAAGTCTAAGACACAGAAGGCATATTTTAGTGTATCCAACTTACTTCTGGTAATTCATTTTTTATCGCCTTCAACTTCTCAGCAGATCCAACCTTTGTGACAGCACATTGAATGTCGGAGAATATCTGACCTGTAAATCCTATCTCATCACAAAATTTGGTCCAGTCGATTTCATATCCTTTCTGGGCTGCATCAGCAATATACTGAGAAACAGAAGTTTCTTTGATAGGTGCTGATCTACCAGGGAAGTTCTATTTTCCGAATAAATAATGATATATCAGAATAAAGTCAATTAATGGGAAAAGAGAAATAACTACCAACGTTTAACGTTAAATGAGTGATTCTAAACTGGTTAAAACCATTATTCTTATTTTCAAAATCACTCTAAAATATGTTTTTAATCATTATAAAAAATGTATTCAAAAGTATAGAATTAAATAATAAATCAATTTAGAATAATGATTAAATGCAAGTTTCATTTCATTTTGAACAAAAGTGATCTTAGCAATTTCAATATCACTCCCGAACATGCACCAAACATGGTAAGGGTGAGGAAAATTTAACTTCTACAATTGTAAAATGTGCTTTTCCTTTCCAATTAAAAGCATTGTTCAAGTTATATAGTGTTTGATTACAACAAACAAATGTGATTTTAAAAATTCTAAAAACACTGTGCTTCTCGAAAGAAAACATAACTCTGGAAAGCCAAAATCACTCAAGAAGTTTTTTTTTTTTTCAGGAAGTAAACTTCTTTCAGGTGAAAAGTATTTAAATTCTGATCATTCCAGAGTTGTATTCTATATTTGAACAGTCTAAACTGATTCGAAGTTTTTTTTCAGACCTATTTATATACATGGGTGAACTTCAACGTGTGAATAAGCTTCTAATTGCCATGCTGTTACGTTCATCTTCATAAGCCTTTTTCCCTCAATAACTTCAAAAAGTTAAAAAAAAAAAAAAAAAAATACTTACAGCAATTTCATGTATTGAGAGACCATCTTCATGCCACATTTTCCAAGCTTTTAACCTTGCTGGAGACAATGGTCGTCGTCGTTGGTTTGGTTCTCCATATTCGCCATCCAGTGATTGACCAACTTGTTGCGATAGACGCTTGACTGCTTCAAGAATTAGATCTCCGTGCATTTTTAGCAGATGCTGTACCATTATTGAATTGTTTGACAATCATTTCATGACAGAGCAAATAACAATCTCACAACTTTGGCTAGTTAGAATCCAATAACTAGCACATGTATGAAGGTGCAAGATCATGGAGTCAAACTCTGAGTGCAGATGTACGGAGTGGATCATATGGAATATTGATAAAAATGCATTGAAATTCAAGAGCAATTTATAGCAAACTAGCACATGTATGAGGAGGTGACATTCGAGTAAGAAATCCATGTCGAACAAGCATACATAAACACAATGTTAACAACTTCATTTCAGCCCCATAGAAAGTTAAGAATGTGTAATCGTACTCTTGAAGGATATACCTGGTTGACACCATCAATATTTGCTAATCTTGCCTTGGTAGATGGTCTAGTCAATGCAAGTCTTTTAACTGTTTGATCACCACATATGGCATACCTGCATATAAGAAGAAATGCAAGATAACAGGTAAGAAAGGTTTTCCATATAAACCACATACATACAAACGAATGCATGATAGTCGGAGTAAAATGCCAAATTTCATAATGAGTAGCTTAAAAGTATTTGCAGAACTTACGGGACAGTTCGAACACTTCTAGCAAGCTTCATTCTCTCTTCTAAAAGTAATTGAAACAGTTTTTCCTCAGCCTGGGTAGAAATAATCAAGTAAATCAAATGAAATGATCAAAATATTAGACTGAGATAGGTAAAAACAAGGAAGGAAATGCAATGGTTTACCCAATGTCTTCCATTTAATTATATGATCAAACATCGTACAAATAGCCAGTGGTAAACTAGAAGTGTAAGCCAAAAAGTCCAATATAAAAACAAATGAAAAGAATACAAAGACAAGAAGGGTTTACTAAGTTAATAAAAAGGCCTCACGACACACAATATAATCATTCAGAGACAAGTATACAGCAGGAGATAACACCAGCTGGAAAGATTTATTGGAGCAATCAATATAACAACTTTTTTAGAAGACAAGAATTTTCATTGATGAACTGAAAAGAGTAATGCTCAAACTATAATGAAACCAAATATAACAAATAATGACAACCATTGCCGTATAAAACTTCTGCTAACTAAAACCATGAGTATTCAATATAATTTATGTGCAACTTAACTATTATCAGAAAATTAGTATCTCAATCCTTCAACGTGTAACCAACAGAAAAAGGGTAAAATAATATGCATAAACAACGCACGAACAATTAGAATTTAACATGCAAACCTCTGAAAGTCCACTCTCCAAAGTGGCCAAATTATCCATTTTCCCAGCTTCACTTAGTGCACTGTCATCTTCATTTTCACCAATCATTTCACTCGTCACCGGCAAAACTAGAGGTGGTTGGCAGTCCTGTCTGGTAGAATTGAGAAAATTTTCCCCTTTTGCACTGATACTATTGTTAAGAAGGAAGGGTTATTCTAATTGTCAGTTTCGATTTCAGATAATTCAACAAAAATAAGAGTGATTGGGTGGACAGGAGAGTAGATGTTTACAAAAAAGCATTAGCTTTCCTATTGATAAAATTTGAAAACGGATAGATAACTGTAAAACTCTGAAGTTCTAGAAGTAAGAGATTGGGTGAAAGTAGATGACCCTATGGTTCTGTAGAAATCGCGTATGTTCTCTGTCAAATAGCCTGCACAAGAATACAATTTTGTACACCATATGTTAAACAGTACAATTCATAAAAATGAACTAGTTCTTATCAATACAAAAGGAAACAAGACAAAAAATTTCAGCAAGTAAAATAAATTATGCTAATATATGGTCAATGAACACTGGATTTGTAAGTTAGAGCCTGCTATACATAAAATCCCAAGTTCTGTTTTGTAAGTTTGATGAAAAAAACGGACAGAGTTGGTTTTATGATGAATATACCTCCTTTTTATCCGATTATTTAACTCAGAGGAAAACTCAAGTACCCGTTTAGTCACTGCCTGAGCATGACAAAGGGAAATGCTTGAGTTTTTCAAGTACTTGAGTTAGGAATGTTGCATTTAAGACACTGCCTGAGTACGGCAAAGAAAATGCCTATAATGCTTAAGTACTTTTGGCTGAATCCCCATCTAAATAAAGGAAATTCAAGTTCCTTGACCTACCATTATAAATTAGTTGACTAGCTAGTGCTTTCCACCATTTTGATGAGTGTTCTCTTCCAAGTCCATAAAGTGGAAGCTTATCAAACTGAGCGTAACGTATCTTTTTTGCCTGCAAGCGATGAAAGAATGTTAGACTAAGCAAGAAGTAAGAATCAGAAAACAAATGTCACATACGTTATAATGTGATCATTCCTTGGGCAGAATATTGTTATAGAAAATTTCACAATGCAAGAACATGGAGGGATGCTCTACTAAACTACAGGGCATGACACCCAGGGGATTAAAATGAATTGGAAAAGAAGGGTAATCTGTGATTCAGAAGTCCCAAAGTTTCGTATAGCTAAGAACTTACTGTAGATCCACGAAGAATATCCACAGGCATGTTCAGTCCCCATTTACCCCTGCATGATTGGATGCAGGCCAGTAGAAGAAATGCTTCTTTTGACATGTCACGCTCCTTTTTTGAGTCTATGCAGTTATCACAATTTCCTGCCAGAGACGTTGATAGTCAACAACTAAATAAAATTACAGGGAAGTTGCTGAACAAGCTTTCCAAAAGTGCTACTTTCATAAATGTGTGTATAAATTACAAAAGAATCAACCATGCCATCATCATTATCAAACAACAATTTCTAATCAATCTACCGTGGCACTAAATGAAGATACTTAATCAGGAATTATATCAGCATTTCAACTTCAAGCACCACATTTAAAGAGGAGTACAAAAGAATATCGTGAAAAACCAAATACACAACCTTTGGAGTTGGGAGAAAAACAAATATCTTTAGAAGTCCCAGATAGAGGACAACCCTGACCAAGGAAGAAAATAGTATATAGAAAAAGCTTAAGAGGAAATTTTAACTGATCAGGAGAACCAAAGACTAAAGGAAACTTTGAAGTGTGCTCTAAAAAATATCCCTCTCTTTATTGGAATAATAAATAACTATGAAAGGGTCGTTGATTCCTTTTCATACATGTTTCCTACAGAAAAATCTGAGCCACACAAATCTGCAACACATCTCTTTGTGTTTAAAGGGTGGACAGTAAGTATTTTCTATAGATAACTGTGGACTGGGAGCTGTCCACTATGCTAGTTGAAAGCATACACCTACAACAACCGCAGCCTCTATGTTCATGAGTATTGAAGAAATGGTGGCTCTCTCAAATTACTGACAAAGTTTAAAACTGTCCAAATGCTTCAGCCTCTAATAGAGTTATAGTGTATAGAATCAAAGGAATTGAGTGTACAAGGATTAAGCACCAACCCACGGTTCATCCTCCTAAAATATGAATTCTTGCCCCACCAAAATTTACAATTGGTATGCCTGTAAACATATAAACAATAATTGAGACAATTTTCCAGTGTCTTCTGTAAATCACTTTGGAGCTTCACCCATGTGAGTATGTATCATAAATGCTAACACTAATCTTATGCTAAACAGTCTAATCCTCCAAAAGCACTTAGCCAAAGGGAAGAATTAGAAAAGCAAAAAAAAACACGACAATATGCTCTTTTTCAAAATAGAACGACAGGAACAACTATGGTGGTGTGTTCTTGGAGAATTAACACAGAAAAAAGAAAACTGGGAATTTTTTATTAATATTCTGCACTAAAATAGAAACAACCTATGCTTTATGTTAGAATTAGTGGGCTTGTCCCTTAAGAGTATTTATGGAAAGTATTTGGAAGATTTTCCCTATTTCCTAAATCTTTTCCTTTTTTACTCCTTATTGTATTCTATTTATTCTCCCTCTTTGTACCTATTGTATTCATTTGTTAGAAAAATAATAAAATTAAGATTATCGTGATTTTTTTCCCGGTACTCGGGTTTCCACGTAAATCGGTGTGTGCTCTTTGTCTCTACTTTCAATACTTTATACTATGGACAGAAGGTGTGACCTAACACCTAAAAAACCAGTAATGCTTAGAAAAAGCTAACTAGAATTATAACATATAGTTAAATAAAAGACAGCCATTAAAGATAAAACACAGCAAGCAACTAGTAATTACTAAATACATCATATGGACAAAGATGTCAGATCAAGGTCAGAATCAGAGAAGTACTGAATGAAATTGAGACTTGATTACTGGAAGATCGTCATAGGAATTGACAAGAGTTGAAGAACAAAATCAAGTAAAAGACAAACCACATTTTTCAGACTGAGATCTTTCCCCAAGATAACCGAGCAAGAAGTTTCTTCTGCAAGTTGCTATAGAGCAATACTGCTGTGCAGCCATCAATGACTCCATAATAGCTGTTCTTTCGTTTTCCTAACGAAAGAAAGCAAATATAGAAGTATCCAGTTCAAATTTTAAACTATATACACATACACCACAAGGGAAAGTGAAGTGATCATCTAATAAAATGGTAAGTAATTTAAGAACGAAAGCATGATTCATACAGTTGGTGAATCACCACAGTAGAGCTCTGCTTTAACAAAATCACTTCTCGTGTAATAAAGCCAGCAAACAGAAGCAATACCATCTCTACCACATCGCCCACTTTCCTGATAATAAGATTCTAGACTCTTTGGGCAGCCATAATGTATCACTTGTCTTATGTTTGGTTTGTCAATGCCCATACCAAAAGCCACAGTGGCAACCATGACTTGCAGTTCATCCCTTACAAATAGTCTGGTTAAAGAAAAGGTGTTACAATCAGAGAAACACACATATAAAAGGCTAAATTAGCTACGGTTGCCAGCATTATTGATTATAAAGAGCATCAATAGAATTCATCTCCATAGTTGCCACAAACTATTGGTATAACCTGTGGGATTCTGCACGTGATTTTTTGTCCATTTGAGCGTGATAAATTCCAGCACTAATCCCTGCTTCTTTAAGTGACTTGGATATCTACAAAAATTTTGGACCAAAATTCACAAAGAGCCAATTAATAAGTTTAACAACATAAACCTGAAAGTGCACAAATTGTTGTAACAACCCACCATGAAGGCATATAAAATCTCAAAGGTAATTAACAATAATGAAATAATCGTTGCTTGATGCCCTCAATTTATCATGCTAGGTAAGTATGCAAATATTTCTTTACCTATGCTTCTTAAAATTCAGTGAACTTGGAAGTGACGTTTGTAAGAACTAGAAGCAAAAGAACATACCTGCTCAACATCTTTAATTGTCCTGCAGTAAATGATAGTTGAACCACCAGAGCCTACATACTTAGAGATATCAAGCACTAGCTCATTCATCAATAATCGACGATGATTAAAAAACTTGACTCCATAAAAAAGATTTGTTCGATCGAATGAACCAATGGTAACTTGTGGGTCTTTCATCTTCAAAGAATTAATAATGTCACTCCGAACCCTGGAACAATATATGAAATAAATACCCAAAGAATTCATTCCCCACAAAAATGTATTGAAAACTGAAATGATCCAAGGAAATAAATTTAAGAGCATAAACATTAAAGTTTAAAAATCACAAAATATCCCTATAATGCACCAAATTATTAAATGGAACCGTACATAATCTCATTGCTATGGCTTATAAATAGAATGCTAATACAGCCATGGGGCTA
This sequence comes from Cucumis variabilis, assembly GCA_037974545.1. Taxonomy (NCBI): domain Eukaryota; kingdom Viridiplantae; phylum Streptophyta; class Magnoliopsida; order Cucurbitales; family Cucurbitaceae; genus Cucumis; species Cucumis variabilis. The sequence goes on from JBBPDI010084332.1 coordinate 25,457, forward strand.
TTAACTAAAAAACATGTGATGTACATGAGTTCCACTTTTCTCCATCCTACAATTAAAATTTCAATAAATACAAGCTGCGCTCAACTAGTTAAGGCATATAACCTCGATCAAAAATCAGATGCCCAAAGCCCCTAGCTAAAAAAAGAGTAAATTCACAATGAAAAGAGAGGATCTTTTATATGAGATTTAACAGAATTTATCCAAATAAATAATAGTAAGTGTTGGAATTTCTATATTTGTATATACTTATTCTTGTTCATATATTTATCCTTTACTGCTTTTATTATCTTCTTTTTTGTAAAAGGTCTTTCTCCTATACAAGAAGAACTTTCCATATTAACAAGACCTAGAAAACCCTAAACAAACTTTAAGTTGTTTAAGAAGACCAACTTTAAGTTGGCATCAGAGAAGGTTCCTCCTGTATAAAAAGACCAACTTTAAGTTGGTATCAGAGAAGGTTCTTGAAACTCTACACAAAAAACAAAAAACCTAAGTTTTTGAAAACCTAAAAAACCCTACAACTCTTTCAGAGCGCCGCCTACACCGCCTCGAGGGTTGTTGCCATCGGTCGTGATACTACAACCACTCACCGTAAGCCGTGTTCTCTTGCGATTTGTTCTTTATTGCTTTTATTCTTTTCTTATTTGTAAAAGGTCTATCTCCGACCAACTTTGCATATATTTTTTTTTTTTTTGAAAAGGAGACAGCCTCTTTATTAATATTAACATAATAATAATGAGACAAAAGCTCATAGTACAAGAGAACTAAACATTGAGCATGTAAATATGGATCAAGAGGTGGCATCTCAACTAGGCTGACACCCCCCATATATTTAATAATAAAAAAAAACAATTTAACTCTCTCAAATTTAAGTGTAAGAAAGATCAACCTTCAAGCTAACAGATCACCATAGATAGAACAATGGAGTTCAATAACAACACAAACCATTGGAATGCAGTATGTGATAGCTCTGCTAAGGGACTTTTTCAGTCCAACAATAGAAATAAAGAAGCATAGAAAAGAGGAAGTAACAGGTGTAATTGGAAGAAGTTTAGCAACCTACTTTTCAGATGCAGTGGCAGTCAGTGCAACAAATGGAAGACCTGGTAGAACATCACGAAAGTTGTCCAGCAGTTCGTATTCTGCCCTGGGATCAGAACCCAATAGTTTATAAAACAATTAAGAGAAGTACTAAATTTGAGAGAAGCAAACTCCACACTGAACATAAAGAAAAATAAAACTAACAATATGTTTTCTCATGTCAGTGCTAAGAACTTAGCTAAACAAGGAGCTAAAAATCTATTCCCAGGACTTTCGTAGCTGAAAAGTGAAAACTGTACATCTAATTTCTTCTCACTTGGCTAAGCTGCATGCCACGTCCCCTTGTCCTTTGGTACTTTCATGCTAATAAAATTCTTTTTTAAAAAATAGTATTCTTCCTTTTTTAACTTATTCAAACGCTGCATCAGATAAGAAAATTGCTACAGTTTGATCATAATTGTTAATAATTTCTACAGCTGCTTCAGTTGGCTTACACTATCAGTCTGGCCTGTGAACCGTTAGATTTATTTTAACTTATACTCAGACACCACAAGTTGTTGGTTTCTATGAACTCTATCAACCTATACAGCTAGTTCATGGGTAAAAAGAAAATCTTTCCTCACATTCATGCAATGCAACAAGCTCATCAACGTGGAATGCACTCAACTTCTATAAACAACCACAGTCTTTACGTTCTACTTTCTATAATACACTAAATCCTTACAAACCATGTGATGCATAAACCCATTCCTAAGCTGAAATTTTAAAAATACGGTTCTCCCTGTTTCATAAACTGATGTTCAAAATTGTGGACAGGAGCTAGATGTTGGGGACAATTGGACAACAAAGTACCATATGACCAATCTCACAACCAATATGCCACTTAACTCAGAATAGGGTCCATTGGAGAAAATTTGAAGACTAACCACCACTCAACTTAATAGCTTAAGCTGATAGGTTGTAAATTTAATTATACAATACTTTTAACAAAAATAAGAGGAAAATGAAAAGGACGTAACATTAACCTAAAATTATGCCCCCAGTCTGAAATGCAGTGTGCTTCATCAACGGCAAACAAACAAATTCCTGCCTTCTTTAATTTTGACCAAAAACTGCAAATATGAAGTTAAAAAATAAACAAGAAGGTGTTAATCACGATAGAATATTAGAATACCATGTATCATAACTCTCTATTTGAACCTTCTTTTTCTACCAAGTAAATGTGTATGAATTCCATCAGAAACTACCTCACATGACTTCAGTATTGTACAATATATCCCACTCCCACACATCCAATTCCTAGATACGAAAGAAGTACTAAAATTTGTTCCAGTATGATGTCAGCAAGTAATACCAAGCCATCTTGCAAGGATTCAAGGACCATAATTTATGTCTACATTTAAAATATCACTAGTATTTAAGAATACATTTGCATGACTGTCGGAACAAATAAAACTCATAATCAAACAAAACAGCAGATGGAAACTGGAAGCGGCAATAAAATGGGCGTGAGATGCAATGGAAGCTCAGAAAAGGCAGAGGAAGTAAAATGAAAACACAGAATTAACTTTAGATGCGCTCCACGAATTTGTACCTCATGGGAAGAGAGCATGCCTTTTCTGGTGTCATGAACAATATACTATATTGACCACTCTCTGCATTGGCTTGAACTGTGGAATCAGCCTGAGTACTTCCAAGGTACTCAGACTTGATCCCTCTTTGTTTTAAAGCCATTACCTATGAAATCCATAATCCAGAAATGGCTTAGGAAAAAAGAACATGGGCTCGAAAATCCAATGGCAAAAGAGAGCAACAGAACAATGGTTTTCTTCTTTTTTTTTTTTTTTTCACATTCGTAAGAGTTTGAGTCAGCTTGCATGCAACTTGACTATTTTCACAGAAAGGAAAACAATGGTAATGACAATAATCAATTACCTGATCCTGCATTAATGATACAAGGGGGCTAACAACTATTCCAGTCTTTCCAATGACCAAAGGCGGTATCTGATAACTTTAACAAGTAAAGATAAAAATAAATTACTAGTTAAACAAACAATAACATGCAAACCCCATCAATAAAATGCAATAAATAAAAAACCAAAATGATTAAGAACAAGCTACCATAAGGATTTCCCACTTCCGGTGCCCGTAACCACCAGGCAATCCTTCCCACGAAGAATGCTCTGAATGACTTCTTTCTGATACGGCCTAAGCGCCGAGAATCCAAAGTACCTCTGCAACAGCAACCAGATCATAACAAATTTCAAAACCCACAAATTTATTTCACAAATGCTGTCCTTATTGTTCACTATTAACTCGACTACAAAGAAGTGCAAGTCCAAAAACAGCCATAGCAACCAAAACAAACATAAACCCGTATCCAGAAACAAAGTAAAATGAAGGAAGAATAACGTTTTCACCTTTAGAATGGCCTCCATTGTTTGACTATGCTGCTGTCTTTTCCAGCGGTCGTAGGCAAAAGCGAGAGTTAAAGAAGACGACTGTGTCGATTCTCTTGCGTTCAAGGTCGTGCGACATAGATTACAGAAATGATTCAGAACTTTTTGCCAAAGTTAGAAAAAACATGATGATGACGATGATTTTGTTGTTCGATAGAACGCCAAAACTCCAGCCTTGTGGACGGAAACCTTTTGGAAAATTGTCAAAAATAGGCTAAAAATGGGATAGAAAATAAAAAATAGGATTGGTTTTGAAAAAGTTGAAATTTAGAACAAATCTGGAGTGAAATGTCCAAAATACCCTCATATAACTTATTCCCCTCTTTTCTCCTCAACAAAAACAATTCCCTCCTAAACCACTTCGTCTTCTTCACCTCGACTTCAACTTCAACTTCGACTTCGTCTTCTTCACTTCGATACATTTGACCTCATTTCGACTTCAACCTCGGTTTCGACTTCAACCTCGATTCATTTTCTGTCCACGCCTATTTCTTTGGTTTTGACTTCCAACTTCCTATTTCAGTATCGTATTCACCCTCTCCAAAGTCAAGTAAGTACCAAAATCTGAGTTGTTTTTCAGTGTATATATATAAATCATTGTTT
>JBBPDI010084352.1:0-13203 GCA_037974545.1 Cucumis variabilis
AGTATCGTTTTACCCCCGAGATTATATCTTTTCTCCTTAAGTCCCACTGATCCACTATTGAACAATTGGTTTAAGGTTCAACCTTTAAACCGAATTCCTCTCGGGCCAATGCGAGGATGGGGCCCCTTGTTCAAGACCTGGATTCAGTCCTTAATAGAACAACCTATCTACTAAACCCTAAAGTGGATAGAAGTGAATTCCGTTTTGTACCCTATGTCCCTAGCTATCCACTCGGTGTTACCCCTGAAATGGGAGGTTTATTGGACCAGCGCCATTGAGCTGCCTTCACCTATGCAAATCTAAGGATAATCCCATGCAAACAGAAGTTCATAGTTAGCTCAGGATTAAGATTAAGTTACATGGATATCTATAAACGAAATAGTCGATTTTAAAGTCAATGGTGTTATGTAAACTCTTTACATATAAACGAAATAGTCGATTATAACCTAAAAACGACTACTCCTATGGTTCCAGTCTTATGTAAACTCTTTACATAGGATGTTCCTACTTCCATGTCTCTACATGAACGATTTAGGATCACTTCGTTTGTACTAACTACAAAGTAGGCCGCATCAATAGTATCTCTCGAATAAGGCGCCCAACCTTATCCATATACTATAGACCATTTAGGCTATGACTCAAACTTGATCCACTTTTATGTCTGTACATAAAGTTCAAGTCTACATTATAGTCTCGGAACATTAGTTTATTGGCTTTCAGATTATAGTATCAATAAGATAATTTTATTTAATAGAATTTTGAATACAGACTATGAGTTTTAGGACATAAATTTCAACATATATATATATATATATTATTAATTCGGGTTAAGTTGGGTTTAATCGAATTTTTCAACCCCAACTTGAAAAAAATCAAAATTTTAAACCAACCCAAACCACATTTTTAACTAACCCAACCAAACCCATATTAGTCCGGGTTGACGGGTTATTCGAGTTATTCTTACAATCCTAGTAGCTACCATGTACAACAAAATTTATTTCTTAGCTTGATCTTTATATTTAATTTAACTATATTACCCAAAATTATTTTTTGTGAGTTGGATTGATGATTTAATTGTTAATTGAATGTTATTGAGTAAATTAATGCCATTTTTTATGGGCTAAGATTTTGGAATGTTATAACCATATACCAAACTTAGATAAACTACCATATTGAAACACATCTCTTGAACACTAAAACTCCATTTAAAAAGACGAGGTCCAGGCTTCTATCTACTGGACCCCACGTTCATTTTGTTGTAATGGCCTTACTAATAATTAGTGTTACAATTTATAATCTTAATTTAAACTTTAATAAGTGTTTTGCAATTTTAACCTACATTTCTTAATGTAAAGGAGTCAAAATATTAACCTTTGTGTAAAAACTTCAAATATTTTAACATTATTCTAATATGAAGTAATTTAACCGTATTATAAAATATGTCAATATTATATTATTAAAATAACCTTGCAATATACAATGTTTTTCTCTTGCATCATTTTTTAATATTAATATCGAAAACATTGAAAAGAAATATATATGTTTTAATATTTTAATACATTTGTGAAATAAGAAATAATAATTATATAACTGAAAATTGATTTTAAATAACAAAATTTCTATAAAAAAATATTTACAAATGTAGCAAAACATCACCATTCTGATAAATTCAAAAAGACATAAATAATAATCTATATTTATATTCATTATCTATATCTTTTAGATAGATTGTGATATTATTTTATATATTGTAAATATTTTGATTCATTATACTATAATAGCTCCCTGTATAATATGACAATTTCTTAAATTATAACGGTTGAAATTAAGTAAGAACAACAACAACGTAACATATAATGGCTAAATTTAGGAAAATTTTTAAAAATAGTAAAATAAATTAAAATGTTTATAAGCTATAACAATATTTTGGATTTTATCAGTGATAGTCTTCTATCATTATAGCATATCAATGACTATCAGTAATAAATTGTAAGTATTTTATAAAATTTACTATTTTTAAAATTTTTTCCTTACAACTTATTTGCACACATAATAATACCTAAGGAATTACGCACATATATATTAGACCGTAAATTTACTTATTATTACTTTAATTATAGCACTAGCCTTTTTTTTCGTACAATATATTGCTAATTCAATTCATATAGTTTGAAAATAGTTAGAATTAAGTCTCCTACTTTATAATAAAAATTTAGTCCTTTTAAAATTACCATCTTTACAATCAAAATGATTTTACTAAGCATAAAACCATTTTATTAGATTTTATCAAAAGACCAAATTTAAAGCTCTCTCCAAATCACGAAGGACCAAATTTACAATTTAATCAACCTTCAATAAACGTCCATTGTTCGTAGGTTGGCCATTACGCATAAATAGAGTAACAATTTGTTGTGCATTATCCCTTCCAACTAAATGTCATCCAAGACCAATGTTGAGTCCGAGTGGTAAATAGAGTAGTCCTCTAAGTTGATCCCCTATTGTTGCTCAGCCTTGACTTGTATACATAGAGCCGCAAAGATCATAGGATAAGGTCTTGGAGACTATGTATGATTAGTCGAAGTCAAGCACATGTGCTTGTTAGCATTTACATGAACTGTGCCTATGAAGTCCTATGATGTGATCCACGTGTGGTTTTCGGTTTTCGGTTTACAATGTTCAAAAATTGCGATGGAATGTTTCTATATTACTCGACATTCACAAATCAATGTTTTTGTATCACTCAACTTGAGAAGAAGTTATAGATGAAGGGATGTACACCCTAACTTCTTGAATTTCCATTTTACGTGCTTTCAAACTTCCACTAATTATATCATTCTCAATGAACTTACATTTCCAGTTTCAACTATTCTCATACTGTGGTTAAGACAATAAAATCGTCTATACCCTTTGATTTTTTTGGATAACCAATGAAGAAACCACTGGTTGTTCTTGAGTCCAGTTTCATTTCTTATTGATTATAAATTCTTACTTTCGCTTGACAACACCAAACATGCAGGTGCCTTAAACTAGGTTTCCTTCCTGTCCACAGTTCAAAAGATGTCTTTAGAACTAACTTACTAGGAACCATTTTTAATAGATATTAAGCGATTCTTAATGCATACATCCATAAGAACATAGGTATAGACAAATTAATTAACATATTTCTAACCATATTCATTAATGTACGATTATGCCTTTCCACAACACCATTTTGTTGTGGTGTTTTGGTATTGTATATTGAACACATATACCATGACTTTCTAGGAATTTAGCAAATGGGTTAAAACAATATGCTTTCTCATCATATTTTCAATAAATTTTATAAAATCCTTGGCATTTTCAATTTTGTAATTGTGGATTTGATATTGTTTGCTACAGTCATTTGCATAAACATTAGGCTCAATCTATTTGATATTTCCCAAACTTTATAGAAAGATTTATTCTCATCACTGCTAGCAGAAGTAAGTGCAACAGGTTTCTCACTTAAGAGTGTCAAATCATGATCCAAAACTCCAAGATAGAATCAGATTTGTTCGCACCAATCAGAGAAATTGAGCCCATTAAACTTGATAATAGAAGTAGCATGCAAATGAAGAGAAACAAAAGCAAATGATGCAATCACAAAATAATATGCTTATACCTTATTGCTTTGAGAAATAAACATAAAGGTACAACACATATTCAGATAACATTAAATAATCATTAGCTTATACATTGAAGTTCTTCTTTGGAAGGCACACTAATGTACAATATTTATACTTAACTGATGCTATATTTAATATAACATAATTGGTAATTTAAATGCTTAAATTAGATACATTAGTTATCTTTGGATATACTAACAATATCTAACCAAGCACCTCAACTAACCACAATAAGATTCAAAATTATAAAACTAGTAATTACCTTTGGACAAATTAAATATTTTATAATAACGAAAATCAATACACTCATGACAAATCATTTATGTTTCATAACATCATCTCATTCATTAGCATCGAAGAACATGGGTGATTGAATCAACTTTAATTTGATGTCTAAAAGTTTACCAATTTGGCCACTTTGGTGACTAACAAGCAGTTCATAACATAGACATCTTGGTAAAACAATTCCGATTAACCACAATAAAATTTAGAATTATAAAACTATTAATTACCCTTGGGTAATTTAAATGTTTCATAATAATGAAAATCAATATACTCATGATAATATCTTTATATTTTATAATATCATATAATTCATTAGCATCACATAAATATGAGTAATTGATTTAACTTTAATTTGATATCTATTGAACTTACTAACTTGGTCACTTTGGTGACTAACAAATTATTCATAATATAGATATCATATTAAAATAATCATAAATAATTATTTCCTTAATTTTCAAAACAATATTAATGAAATATATCTATAAGGCTTGCTAATTTGGCCACTTTAGTGACTATCAAATTATTCATAACATAGATATATTGCAACAAAATAATCGCAAACATTGATAATTAAACTAACGTATCTTTAATTTGATATTTATAGAATGCTTAATAATTTGGCCACTTTGGTGACTAACAAATTATCTATACTATAGATATCAATTAATCACAAACAAATTATCTATACTATAGATATCAATTAATCACAAACAAATGCATGCTTTAAATTATTTGTTATTTAAACATGACGCAAAAGGATAATAAAACATAATTTTTAAACTTTATGGAATTTAAACATGCAAAATTTATTATATTTTAAATTTAAGCAACTTAATTATGAGAAAAATAGTAAAATTAATGGAGAGAAAAATAGAAAAATTAATGGAGTAAATAAGAATGTAAATAATCTCCAATAACTTTTATCGAAAATAAAAATATATGAATTTTGGAAAACTCTAACCTTGATAGTGTGATTATCTTCTGATGATATCTTTATCTTCTTTTTTTTTTTTTATTTTACTTTTTCATAATAAGGAGATAAAAAAATTTCCATTGATAAAAGATTTTTCTTTTTCACAATAGGAACGTGTGTGTGTGTATATATATATATATATATATATATATTCATAATAAAAAAATAAAAGATTTATCTTCTTCATAATAATAAAATAAAGATTTTTCTTCAATTTCTAAAACTTATTTGTTTTCCACAATTAAGTTTAATTTGATATCTATATAACATACTAATTTGGTCACTTTGGTGACTAACAAATTATTCCTAACATATAAATATCGAATAGCATAATTCCAAGCGAATATAATCCTAAAATTTGTAAAAATATTAATATTGCAAATAATTTCAATCTAAATTACATTAAATCACTAAGATAAGTGAATACTTTAAATCATACTTTATATCATTATCATTATATATCCATAACACATATAATACAATTGATACATAATTTATGTGATCATCATGAAAACAATTCAGCGTGATTTACATCACAATTTGGAGTTAAGTATTGCAATAATTTCATCAAAACTCCATACAATTATACATCATTCTTCAAAATTTAATTGCATGATTTAAATTTTAAAGATAAGTGGGTACTTTAAACATAACATATGCATCACATAAAATATAATTAATACATAATCATCAATTTGAACATAAACTAAATATATGCATGCTAAATATAGTAATCTTTTGAAAAAATCATCAAAATCTAAAATTTAATTAGATTTTAGGATGAAATACAACATTCTAATCTTCATTAGATTTTAATTCTTTTAATTATGGATTAGAATATTCATTGAATCTACTTACGATCCTTTTAAACAAAATAATTATATCGATAATTAATTATTAAAGAAACAAAACATTCAAATTATGATTATCATTAAAAAAACAAACATACTCTATGACCGACAAGGGAATAAAATACACCAGGGCCTATAGTGATTTTGTGCACACATATATATATCATTAAATTTCTTTCTTTTAAGCTTTCAAACTTAATTTAAATTAACAACTAATAATTAAAGAATCTTTAATCAAATGATAATTTAAGAATTAATTCAAGAATCTTTAATTCAAAATACAATTCAAAAAACTTTAATTCAAATGATAATTCAAGAATTTTTAATTCAAATAATAATTGATAATTAAATAATTTTAATTCAAAAAGATGAAAACATGCAGCGGAAACATTAAAAGTAAATTGTTAATCATTCATGTAAAATCACAAGTTCTCAATCAAGCCTCTAATACCACATGTAGACTTTATTTTCATGATTATATAATAAAACTCTAACATTGTATATAACAATAAGTGCCAAGATCTTTGAACTAGATGATTCTACAAATTAAACTTAAATAAAGAATCACATACCTTAATCCATGAATGTTCTTCTAAAGGATTGTGTTTCTCTCACTTACCTTTCTTTAGATCTTGATTTAGTTTCTTGATGGGAAGAATAAGCTACTTAATAAAGGTAGTAAGAGGACCAATCCCTAAGATTCTATTTATAGACACCACCCATCATGGTATTTAATTAGGGCATTATCTTTTAACCTAATGGGCCTAATAAATTAATAGGCCCAAAAGAGATAAAATATGATATAATATATATGAGCTACATTAATAATATTATATTTAAAAATAAATATAACATACCGCTCAACATTCACATATCAGTGTTTGTGTAGTTGTTTTTTACCGTCAAGATGAGATAGGAGTTGGACGTGAACGAGGGAACCTTTGTTGTTGAAACTCCACAATTTTTCTTCGTTTGTCAATTCGTTGCATTAACCTATTTTCACTAAGATGTATTCCTTCACGATTTTCATTCCATACGGGAATAAGCATTTGTCGTTCATCCAAAGGATCATACCATTTTTGAGTAATTTTCAAAGTTAGGTGTCTACGTCGGCCTTGCATGGCTTTAGTTTTTCAAAGTTGCATGGCTTTAGTAGTCGGGAAGTTGTAGCGGCTTGACCCGTTGCTGTCTAAACATAATCCATCTCAACAGCAAGAAAATAATCTTGGCATGGTCTTTGTCAAAGAGCAATTCTTTCGGATCCAAAATAAGACATGTTTTCAGTTTTTTTTATTCATTTTGTTATTTTTATTGTTTCCACTCGTCGTGCAGGAATAACAACTCCCACTAGTTCCTATTTTTAAGATCCCATGTGACTATATAAGTAAGTCTTTGAAGTGAATTAATACTTCACCGTTTAGAGTTGTTTATAAAATCCTATATCATTGCAATTATTCTCTAAGCATTATTTTCTCTCTACAATATTTTTCCATATATCTTCTTCAACTCTACAGATTACTATGTGTGCTTGTGGGTTTCTTTTAATTTGTAGATCGTTGGTATGAGACTTGTGTCACGCTCGCCCAAATATCACACCATGCAACCAAATGGAGGGCGTGCCGCCTAGACATTCAATGCATATCTCTTGGAAGATGATGCACCAAATGCCTAGTAAGTGGAACAACTTCATAAATTAAAATTTTAAACGTGGAAGATGAAATTGAAAGAAAGAAGAACACTTCATCAATGAACAACCATAAGGGTACATTTGATCATTGGTACTCAAGTCCTTCAAAAGGAATAAAATACAGACTCAACATGACTTGACTTTACTCGCCTAACTGATAACTTGTAGAAATACAAGTTATTATGACATTTTAGGTAGAAGAATGGAACCAAAACGCATAGTAAATGTGTCAAAATGCGTAGCTTCTATAGAAAATTCATAACTATTAGCGAAGTCAATTTACATAAGTCTCAAAGACCTATTTTCCCCTGGCTTTAAGTGCTTTATCGCATGATTAGAAAGAAAAGAAGACATAGTGAATCACATAGGAGTGCATGTAAAGGTTACATGATAGGAACCTTGTATGGCAAATAAAACCCTAGGCGAGGAACCACATCATCACGTGAAGAAGGTTCACTAGAAGACAAGAATTGTAGTTGGAGTTGATGTGATTTGACAATGGTTGGAATCGACTCTGACATGATTATAAGAATAGAAGTTTTCCGCTGAAACTTGCCTATAAAAGGGACTCCATCTCTGCCAAGGAAAAAATGTGCTTAAATGGGAAAAACCCTAGAGAGCTGGCGGAAAGGACTAGTCTTTTCGCCATCTGTAATAGTTTTCTTCTTCTTCTCTGATCAGTGTATAAGTGAGATCTTATAGAGAGATTAGAGAAGATTCCACCATTCCCATCTCCTCTAACTTGAAATATTTCTCATTCCCTTTCACTTTCTGCTTTTATATTTCATGTTAATCCACTTTCAATCTATCATTTCTCCATTATTCATCTGTTAAAGTGTTATAGGTAGTTTAGGTTTGTGATAAGCTCTTAATAAGTAGTTTAAATTATAAGATCTATCTATCGTGTTAGCTAAGCTATAATCTATCACGTGGCCAGCGTTTGTCCCCAACTACTCAAAAGAGCAAGTAGCAATGACATGATTTACGTGCGTAAGGAGTTTGAAGAAAAACTCCACTTTAGTGAGATAACTTCCATCACTTGTGTCCCAAAAGGAGAACAAGTGTGGGTACTTGATGCCGAGAGGTTGCCACCCTTAAAAGAGAAGTACTATAAGTCTTATAAACAACCATCGCTAGATAGCTATCGCTTAATGAATTTTTGTCATTTGCATCCCGAGAGGCAAGAATGTGTTGCTTTTAAGACACTAAGAGGTGCTCGGCTTAATCAAAAGATCATTAACTAATCTTTATCCCATAAGGGCTCATTGTGTAATTTAATCGCTTACAATATGGACACCTTCCTTCATATTTCCTTCACACAAGTTAGTTCACTACTCCATCTTCTCCCATGTTTACCACCTTCTACATAATCTCTAGTGTAGATATTAGACTTAGCTTAGATACACTTTACTTTATACTGCCTAAATAATGTATACCGCTTGGATGAAGATGTAGACTTTAAAGCTAAGCTTTGATATCAATTCCCTGTGTTTGATCTTGGATCATGCATCTAGGAAACCTATCATTTCTCTTACACTTGGACAAGTGATTGGAAAACTTGTACCACGCAAGGATTTAGTAACTACACAAGGACCAGAGACATAGTGAGCATCTTGTATGCAATGACCATGACTCGTCTCGTAGAAGGTGTGCGATATAAATTTAACTTGTATATCTTAATCGCACAATTCTAAGACTATAGTTGAAACTAGAACACCGAATCCATAAGACTAAATCCTAATCCCACCACTAACCCCTACATGTTATGCGGAATGACAGTGACCATCCAAAATTATGCGAGTACGTGGCATAGAAGGCTATCACGATTGCAAGTTGATCAACATTGGATGTTCTTCACTACCTGGAGGGAGAAAGAAACAGACATTTGCAAGGTTGTTAGCAAAAAATGTCTAGTTAGTGGGTTCTTTTAGCAGTCACCTAAACAAATCAATGTTGTCGTAAGGCCATAAAATGAGTTATAAGAAATCGACAGAGTAACTTAATATATCACAGTTTATCATAATGTATGTCTCTCGCATTTCAGATATTCGTTTCGAAAAATTGTTCTGCATATTTCATTCTCATTCTTGTTTCCCTTCCTCGACTCAAGCGTTTACCATACACTTTTGCCAAGTTACGAATATGTGGAGTAAACTCAACGCATATAGAAATTTTCGTCAATTCCCTCTATACAATATGTGTCTTTCATGCATTGCCAGATCACACTAGAAGCAAAGGGCATCTCATACCAAATCACACAACAAATATAAGGCATCCTATTCAAGATCATACAGCATGAATAGGATATTCTATTCCAGATCACACAACAAGGATAAAGCATCTTACCTCAAATCACACAGCAAGGGTAAGACATCTTAACATCAGGGGTACAAAGTCGACTTACTTCGAAAGATAACGTTAAGTCTCAACATTTAACATAAAGTGATACAGTGTTCAGAGAGCATATTATGACAATAGTTCTTTTCTTTAGTAAACTCACTTACATTGGTAGATGGAAAGCATGCGGAAAATCGTACGATTCATCCAAGGCCCTAATCATGTACCACAAATGCGATGAAGACCTTGCAATGGTGACACAACGAAGGAAACTTCGATTGTAGAATGTACTCTACAGAAGGAATATGCCCAACAACCTGACCCAAAGTAAGGAACTTCAAGTGAGGAAAGTCATTTCGGAGAAATCATTTGGATAAAAGTGTAGTGTGGAGAAGCGCACAAAAAGGGGGAAAAAGCCAAGACAAAGAGAAATACCTATCTAAGATGAATTGCGTAAGTTTAAATGATGCAATAAGAATAAGTGGCGAGAGGAGTTTTTGTTTATTGGTTGGACCATATACAAGTTGTTCATTAGAGGAGCACCAATATTTAAGGACTAAAGGTAATCTAGGGGTAAAACGACAATTTGACTCAACTGGTGTTATGAACACTCGTGAAGGACTAACATACTGTTATTGGTCTATAATCGTGGACACAAAAATATATCTACAGTGAGAAGAGTTCATCTGTGAGTTTTTAGTGGAGTGTACACACAGTTAACGAATATTGATTAATATGGTTAATGAGTTTAGCTAATTAATCGCATATCGTTGTAGCTTTTGATGTGTAGGTCCATTGAATCCTCTTTCTAGCTCGTAAAGGGTAATGAGATTTATTTATATTGGTCGTAATTTGAAATGTTCAAATTTACTTTAGGAATTAGTATAATGTATGGTGATTATAATCTAAAGTTTATATTTTAATCAAAAATTTTTATATAAATTAAATTTTGGATATAATTCAAAATTAATTTATGAGAGATAAAATATTTGAATGGGTTCAAATATTAATTTAATGTGAATTGGATTTATATTAAACTTACTGGTTATGAGAGAAATTTATATTTGAATATGATTCAAATATTAAGTTAAATATAAGATATTTAATTTAGCTATTAATTAATTGGAGAATTAATTAATAGTTTAGTTTAATTTTATTTTATTTTATTTTATTTAATTATATTAATTTAAAACTATAAGATATTGGAGAGATATTCATTAAATATGATTTAAATGAAATATTTATTAAATATGATTTAATTAATTATTCATTAATTGATTAACTATTAATTAATTAGCTTATTTGAAATTTCTGTTAGTTTAATATTTTTTAAATTAATAGAATCTCATGATTCTCTCATACTCCTGAAGGAAAAAGAGTTATAAATATGTGGAAGAATTCTTAATAAAAAATTAAACTAATGATTTTTCTTTTCTGCAAAATAGTTTCTCTCTAAAGTTTTGTCCATCTCAATTGGTTCCCACAAACCAATCTCATCCCAAAGAATAGAAATGTCTCTGATGAGTGGTGTCCAATTTGGAGTTTTTGTAAATTCAGAGGTGTCAAACTAAGTAAGTTTTCACTACAACAAAACTGAGATTCTATGATAGTTCAATAAAATCCAAATTAAAAGGAGGGAAGAAAAAATGTCACGAAATGTCAAAATATGCGTTTTTGGTGGGAAAAAACGTAGTTTTTAGATTGTATCTTTTCGTGATAGTTATTTGAATGTCATAAAAGGTAAAAATATTAAATAATTTTATTTTAATAAAATTTATTAAAATAAAATATAATATATTTCAAATTTTCTCTTCCCTTCCTCTCCATCTCCACGAAAAAAGAAATTCCTAGACTCCCATTTCCTTTCCAACTCTTTTTGACCGGCTACACAAAATCCCTCTATTTTCTCATCAACTGGCGGTGACTCACGGAAGTTGAGGGCCGACCACACAAAAGTTCTTTGGTGACACACGCAACCTGAACTGCACACCCGAAAGACTGTTGGTGACCCACGACGAATGACGGTAGGTGTTCTACTCGAGGTCATACTCAAACTCTCCTTCCACGTAATATAAATTGTTGGTTAGGTTTTGAATGTAACAAAATCGGTCAATCAACTACATGAATTCTTTACTCTACATTCAAATGTGGATTTTGTTAGTTTTTCGTGTACATGCTGGAAAATGTACAAAGTTTCTCGCTTAATCATCAGTGTTGTAGTTTTCTATGGATTAGGAGCATAAGTTTTATACTTGAGTTAATATAGATCATAAATGCTTGTACTTGTTGAAAATAATTCCTCCTTAATTGCAGTTCTGATTAGTGAAAAGTAGGTTTTGGTTGTGTTTTCACATGTGAATGAAGTTTATAACTTGTTATGGATTTGAATTTGGCGTTGGATACTAAGAAGCTAAAATTTTACAATTGATTATGCAAGGAAAACAAAAATGATGTAGGTGTGGTTTTCATCATTATGTTTTACATTCTAATGTTACCATCCAAATAAAAATTGATTTTGAGTTATTTTTATTGACTAACTTGAAGTCCACTTTTTGGCTTAGGCTTAGCTATTGAACTAACTAATGAATCCTGATTAATCACTAACGAATAAAATTTTGGGTTTGTTATGAATATTTTAGATATAAATGTTCCATTCTTAGCATCTTTTGAACTATTTTGTGTGAACTATTCTTATATTGTAGATATATATATATATATATATATATTTAGAAATAGTTAAATTGTTGTGTTCTTTCTTTGTTTGGAAGATTAGGGGAAAAGAAATATAGGGATGTTGTTTAAATGGAAGGAATATGTGTCTGTAGTTTGTTTCTTTGAAATTAATTGTTGTGTTTCTGCTGCAAAACGTGCATGAAAATTGAATGAAATGAATATTTGTTTCATGGACATTCGAGAATTTGTTTTTAATTATATCAATCGTTTTTGGGTTTTGTGACTTGGGTCCTGTTGCTTTCCCTTTTTCAGTTACTTTTTTTTTATGAAAATAGCATTAGACTTCTGTAGAATTTATTGTTGGCATTTATCGGAGTAATGAACTCATTAATCAAACAAGTATGAGATATTTTTTTGGCTCAACCATTTAGTTGGGCATGTACTTAGTTAATTACCTTTATTAGCTTGTGTCATGTTTGGCTTCTCACCCTCGAGTGAACAACATATATGTCGGTATACTTTTTTTTTACTTTTTTGTTTCGTGCAAGATCATTCTTCATCTATTCTTTTATTTTCATTTTGGTTATCGCATTTTTTGAAAAATAGTTTGATTGTTGATTGTAGTGGAGTTTGAGATTGATGGTGATAGTGTGTAACACCCCGAGCGTCAAGATAATTAATTTTATTTGAATCTTCTTATTTTAAGGTTTAAATGTGGAATTGGGTGTTATTAGAATAGTTTTCTTTTAT